>MU404178.1:0-114766 GCA_022695795.1 Biscogniauxia marginata
TCCTAACCAAACCCAATGATTTAACCCCCATGTTTTTAAACCCTCGGTTTTTAAAAAATTAAAACCCCCCCCCCCCCCCCCCCCTGCAGCCCTAACTGTACATACGTTTTCTACCATCTAAGAGGTAGGTGGTTTGTTCTTTTTTCTGGGGCGCGTGAGTGAAGACGTAAGCTCTAGCCAGCCCCCACGATGAGGTTGGTCGGTTGGGTAGACTAGAAGGTAATAAGTGTAGGTTAGGTACAGGTTCTAGTTGTCGGAAGCCGACCTCACCACCCCTCAGTCCCGACAGGACCTTCACCTATTATAGTAAGTGGAAACCAATCCCGACGTTCTCTGGTTTCCCCTTTGCCAACAACACCGAAAGGTATGCCCGACATCTTCTTACCTCGACGAGATGGGGGCGGAAATACCCTTTTGGTGAATCTTTTTTTTTCTCCTTACCTAGTCCTAGTAAATAGTTACAGTATTCGGTCGCACGTCTCACTAGCCATCCATAATCGATTTTTCTCGACGGGGCCGTCATCAGGAATAATTCGTTGTCGTGTTTTTATAGGCCTGACGTGAATAAGAAGATAGCTTGCCCGGTATCCGCCTCCTTAGGTAAAACCCCTCTGTGGGAATGGATTAAATATAGATCGTTACGAATAGTCCTCAGTTCATATTGTGTAGCTGAAGATTCCCAATACTGCCCAAGTCGTATAAAAATATAACTATATCTGATAGGATGAATATCTCTCCTTCTCTCTCTCCCTCTCTCTCTTTTTTCTCGTATGACACCTCATCTTGGCCTCACCCCGCCATCTTTTACACACACTTCCTGTACACGCGGGGTTGTATGTAGATCGTCGCTGCGCACGACGGCATTGGCATTGAACGGTTGATATGCAAGTCAGATCTATACACATCGCCTAGTGGGAATCCTTCTTACACGAGGGCGGTGGGAGAAACATCGTCAGCGGCCACAAAAGTATAGTAAGCCGAGGAAACCTCTATTAGAGTTGTGAGAGAGTACATACAAACTAAAATTCTTGTTTTTTTCTTCCCACTATTTCTCTCCTTTCTTTTAACAGATACTCCTCCCGGGGAACGTCCTTCTAGATCGGCCAAGACCTTCCTGCATCTTTCCTCTTCCTGTTACCAAGTCCCTTGTTTTTAGTCTTAGTCGCCATAACAAAATTGTATTGTATGATTCTTCAGCTTCCCCGAATATCATGGATGACTAGCCGTTCATTCTGACCTGCGGCAAGTGCGAAGACACGCATACAAGGGAGGCCGGCCCATGTCTTCGGCTTAACAAGTGCTTGGCCTGTGGATGAGAAGTTCGACAGAGCTGGTCAGGACATCGTCACCGAGTTTATAATACATATATGTCGAACCAGGCCACCACCATGGCCTCGAAGCCCGAAACAGGCATGCGTTCCTGCATCGCCAAACAGCTTCAACGGGTCTTGTCGACACAGAAGAGATGCATAGAATGGTGTGATTTGAGAAAGGGCGCCGTAGAAGGGCGGCGTCTGGCCCGACCTCTAGCCCGACCTGGCCATATCATCAAAGTCATCAGGAGGTCCTTGGTATTACACCCCGCAGACCTAGACGAGGACCTGTCGGCCAAATATCGTGCTATTGGCGCGACGGTGAACCCGTACGGCCAAGATTCCATGTTCAGGTTTGTACTTTCCCGAATCACTTTTACATGCCTTGTCGTAAGCGTAGCTGACCACATGGGACCGCCCGTTCCTGAAAAAAAAAAAGATCTTTCGAGTCGTTCGAAGACCTGGGGACTATCGAGAAATCTCTAGAGGCCGGATTGTCAGAGCCAAGCGAACCAGTGCCACGCGAGCGCGAGCGGCTAGACCCCTGGAAAGAAGCCGTCGATTTGGAGAAACTGAGGGACGAAGTTGAAAAGGTGTCCGAATCCGGGACGATATGCGCATCTGAGCCGCGGCATGTCGTCACGAGCAAGTCTAGCAGCAGCAGATCCTTCAGGGGGTTCGCGACCGGGCACCACCTCACCTCGTCTTCGATATACCTCCGTAAGACAGAGATCATATTTATCCCGCCGCCAAAGTCGAAGAGGCTGTACGGGCGTCCGCGGAGGGTCTTCCGGAAGGGGTTCAGGAGGCGCTTGAGGGAGTACTGCAAGGGGCTCTTCACGAGGATATTCAGTGCCCCCTCTCCTTTCCTCTTGGCTACGATGGCATGACTTCAACTTGAGAAATCCAGTTATTTCGATTTTCCACGGGAGCCCTTTCCTGCGTGTCTTTTGTCTCCCATACAATATAGCCTATCTTCACCCCCACGGGCATGGTCTCGCCGTGGGCAAGATTTACCCTGACGACTAAAATAAAGAGATATTCCCTTTGTTGCCACTTATGATGAAGAAAAGCCCCTTAACTGTAAAGTCGCTTGTAAATGGGTTCCGCTCACCCCCATGACTCTGAGATGGAAGAGGCCACATCTTCTCTATCTAAAAACGAGAAGACATATAATGTATTGTAGGTCATGTCATTGTTATCCCCTTACGCTCATTCCTCATAGCGCATTTCGTAGCTTCCTGCAACTAATTCTGCATTTCCTTGTCTTCATAAAGCCTTCGAGAAGCTATTGATCTGCTATACCCATACCCCCATAGTCCTCGAACATCTTGTTTCCTTACTTCCCTTCTTTAATTCAACTATTGACCAAAGGAAAAAAAAAGCTGACATTTTTTCTCACTCGATGGCCCTCGCCCTCGCCCCTATCAACTTATCCCTCATCAAAAGACTGACCACCCGAGGATAACATCAACATCCGAGTAACGAACGAACAACAGTTATTTCATATGCCTACCTAACAATAATATACGATACCATTCGTCCATCCATCCATCATCATCCAAGATTATCTTCCTTTCCGTTCCCGTTCGTTCCCCTTACTTTACCTTTACATCGAAGCCTGCCACCGTAAATTAATCTGCTTTTTCCTGACCTGTAAATTGCAACACGATATCGTTAGTAAACTAGCTTAAGATTATATATAGTACACGATATGAGCAAAAGAAGGGACTGGTTTGACTTGACTTACCATCGGACCGAGAACCAGCACGCCGGCAGACAGCGCCAGGACAGTCCCCACCAGCGCGACCTTGTTGAACCCCTTGCCCAGGATGTCGAACGCCAGGCTGGGCGTGACCCTGGTCCCAAAGACGTCGATGCCGTACGCGAGCACGAGGCAGGTGCTCTCGAGCACCGCCGGCGCCGTCATGATCTCCCGCACCCCGAGCACGTCCCGCTGATGTGTGATCAGCATGCGCGAGTCCAGCTCGATGGCCGGCGCGTACTTGCTCAGCCCTTCCTCGAGCTCGGCAGGCGTCGGGTCTCGTCCGGCCGGCCGGCGGGGCTCGAGGACCACGCGGGGTAGTCCGATGATCGAGTGCGATTCGGGCATGTAGGCGAGCAGCTGTCTCGTGGTGATACCTTGTCGAGTTTGGGTGACTGCGAATGAATTGATAGGCCCCGACAGAACGAACGACTTCGAGACAACTGAAGGGAGAGCAGGCCCTGTGGGTAGATCAATGGGATCCAGGGACGAGAAGTTGGCAGAGTCTCCAAGAGGTCCACGATCGTTTGAGAGCTCGGATTCGTAAAGGTCCGAGATGACTACCTGATATCCCTTGAGGGATTGTGTCTGAGCATCCCGTAGCTGGTACTGGCCGAAAAATGAGCACAAGAACCAATTCTCAGCTAGAGCGCATGTGATGTCCTTGCTAGGGTCGACCCCTTCATGGGTCGACGAAGTCAGGACCTGTCCGGAAACCGTATCCAATAGGTAGATTGTGAGCAAGTACGCTTGTTCATCAACCGCCGCTACCACGAGGGTATTGGGGTTCAGGTACTTGTACTTGACACTACGGTCTCCAAGGACCCGACCAATAGAAGCAATAGGATCGTGCTTGGCTCGGCTCGCAATGTTGACGATTTTCTGACCTTTAGGAGGCAAGAAGGTCCAAGCAGGGATTTCAGTAGCTTGTTCGCCCTTGGACTCAAAAGTCACACCTTTGATTCCGCCATCGCTCGTACGCGTGACGACAGTCTGCTTCGGTGTCCACTGACTTTGCACCCCGGCAATGTTGCCATCGACACCTATGGGAAGAAGCCATGGGCCCGCATCACTGTCTACAACGACAGCGCTCTCCACTGGCGGGAACACACCAGCTGGTGCCAATTCGATCGTCTTACCAGTGTCTGACTTGACGATGATAAACCCACCATCTGCTCCGCGGACAGTTACAGAGCCCTCAGCATCGTTAGCGTATATTGCCTTCACGTCCCAGCGCTTCCCAGATGGCGTTTCGTTTGCAGACTTGGACCAGATAATTTTCCCGTGATTGCCTGCATCAAGACCATATAGCTTGCCACGCTTGGTTGCCAATACTACAAGCTTGTTGAATCCAAAGCTGTCTCGCGAAAGTACACCGCTGGAACCTGTATCATCCAAACCAACTATGCTGCTAAAAAGACGCTTTGGGATAGACTGTAGGAAAGCCGGAAGGTACTGAAGATCATTAATGTGACGATTGACGCGGTGGACATAGGCCGTCCACGGGTTGCTATGAGCCTCATCCTCAAGTGTCTTGGCAAGATCTTCAGATTCCGGTATTTCCGCCCAAGTGGCCGCTATGCCGCCACTCAAGCCTTCTGGCCTAGTCCAGGCCAGATCACCGTTGACGATCTCAGTCCAGTCATCGGCATCATTGACTACGGCCGATCTCACAGCGTAGTTGTCATCAGACTTTTTGAGAACTTCAGACACGCCGTGTACAACACTGACCTTGTCAGTTCCTGTCTTCAAGGGCCAACGGCCGAGGATGCCGTGAGAGGTAGACGATGTAACGATGACCTCATCGGCCGTGACTCGAGTGAAGTAGACGTTGGCTGCAGATGAACTCGTAGAGAAAGCACTCTTGCCCTCTAGTAACGGGAGATCGTAAGCCTTGCTGATGGCACTGCTCTTGAGGTCGACATGGAATACCTCTGCCTTGCTGCCCGACTTGGTGCGGCTATGTACTAGGAAATGGGGTGACGATTGGATAGTGTGTGGCGCATGAACCTCGACACTAACCGTGTCCGAAGCCAGAGGGAATTCCTGCCTGTTCTTGGTGCCGAGGACGTTGACCTTCAATTTCGTCATAGTATTATCGGTCCAGGCGACAATGGGAGCAGCCGAGTTGGCGCCAACGAACATGACGTCCTCCGCTTTTTGGACCTCGCCTTTTACCCCGATGATGATCTCGTCTAGCTTCGTCCCGGTCAAGTTATCCAACACCAGAACCTTGAGGGTGTAGGAAGGTGCTGATCCATGTAGGGTGAGGACGAAAACCTTCTCGATGTTGGTGCTCACTTGCAGGGGAAGGTCTTTGTTCACTTCCCTGAACTCCCAGACGACGCGTCCTTCATTTCCGTGAATCCGTCGCGCAACCGTTACGCCATCTTCGTCGTGGAGGGTCAAGACGTCTTTCCTGCCATCCTCGGTCATCTCCAAGACCTCGAGGTCGTTTACGGACCCGTCAAAATCTATCGACCAGACGTTGCGGCCACTGATGGCGTCCCAGGTATGGACGGAACTGCCAAGTGCGCTCGCCAACCATGTGTCATCCTCAACTGGCCGTAGGTGCCCGCCGCCGTCGGTGATATTGGCGTTCAGCAGGTGCCTCCATACAATTGCGCCATTGCTGGGATTGACGGCGCCCAGCACGCCTAGGTCGCTAAGAGTGTATAAGAGACTCGCTTTCTCTTGGGGTCTCGGTCGGTGGAAAAAGGTGGTTTCGCGTTGGGGTACGCCGAGGAGTTCATGGTGGTAATCGATGTGGCCGACCTCGTCTCTGAAGACGGCGCGGACGGTAGCAGGCAGAGCCAGCAGCAGCGAGAAGGAGAGTGCTCCGGTTGATAAATGCATCTCGCCTTCTGCACAGCTAGTACGCCGGGGTAAATAGCAAAGGAAGATAATTAGGATACCTCGTACATGGGCATAGCAGCGGCGTCAAGCAGTTTACACAGCTCCGGTCAAGTTGATATGTAGCTTGGTTGGTTTAACATCTCCAGCTAAGACAGTTGGAGCTTTGGCTTATCGAAAAGCACGGGCGGGTCTATCTAGGTATCTAGGTACCTAACCTACTTAGGTTAGGTAAGGTTATCTACCTGGTAACATATTTATAATGGACTCACTCAGCTGTGGGCAGCTGTTGCTTCCAAGCATCCCCTACTTACATATGCTCATACCTATCATCACTCTTTTGTACTAGCATACTCCTTAGACGAAATATTAGGTATATATCTATCTACTAGTAACATGGCACTAGAAAAAGGGGTGAAAAAGGAAAAAAGAAAAGAAGTAGAATTATAGTCTCGAATTCTACGAGACGGTCGGTTGGTATCAGAGAAAACCAAACTACTACTATACTCCAGCAATTTTCTTAGTAGTACATGCATGCAATGGAATAGACCCGTTGCCATCTTGCCAGCTTCTGCCTCGAAGAAAAAAAAAGGAAGAAATTCGTAGCAAAACAATAAATCCCTCGAAAGCTGTTGTCTCATCAACAGACCCAAAGCGAAATTTCCGTCATGGTATAAAAGAGGTGATGCGTGTCGCCATGTACGAACACGACCAAACATTAAGGGGTCATACGTGTGACAGAAATCGGGTTATCCTAGTCCAACAGGGTCGACGCTGCGGTACGCTGAATCGGCCAAGGCACATCAGCACCGACGTCCTGGTGCTTACGCCTTCTTGGGACGGCCTCGCTTTCCCTTGACAGCTGGAGCTGGAGCCGCCTCTTCCTCCCCTTCGTCGGTAGCAGCGGTCTTGGCCTTTCGACCACCTTTGGCCTTGGCCTTAGCCTTGGGAGCTGGTTCCTCTTCCTCGTCATCCTCTTCTATGGGCTCTGGTTCCTGCTTCTTCGCCGCCCTTTTGGCTCGGGACTTCTTTGCCGGAACGGGCTCAGTTGGTTCCTCTGGTTCCTCTAGCTCCTCATCTTCGTCTTCATCGACGACTTTCTTAGACTTGCGGCTAGCCCTGACCTTCTTGGTGGGCTCTTCTTCTGCCTTTTCGTCCTCATCGACAGCCTTCTTGGTCTTGCGACCGGCTCTGGCCTTTTTCTTAGCCGGTTGTGCTTCCTCTTCATCCTCATCATCTTCGTCAGCCTTCTTGCGACCGCGCTTGGCAGCCTTCTTGGGAGCAGGCTTCTGCGAAGCCTCACCAGCAGCTTCCTAAATACGAATGTGAGCAATACTAAGAACTTTAGGTTATCAGGTTTACACTGACTTCATCATCGTCTTCGCCAGCCTTTGCCTTCTTGGCGCGACCACGGATAGCAGTCTTTCCAGGAACGTTGAACTCAGGATCCTAAATGGAATTAGTGGGCTATAAAGCTTGGATAGACGAGGTAGTGACATACGCCATTGAAGTCTTCAGCGTCAATGTGTCCTTGAGTAACCACACGCTTGATCTTTTCCTGTAGGTCGGAATCGCTGGGGCTTGGGTCAGAAAAGTGCAAGATGATAAGCTCTAGTAAGTGCCTACGTGATGTCCTCAAACCCGTCAATCATGTCCCAGTCATACTCGCCATTATTCTCAATAAAAGACTGGAGATTAGTGACAGTCTTTCCGGAGACACAACCCCTAAATAGAAAGTCAACTAGTCAGTCGAGGACCTATGATCCGGAGAGGCTCATCCGCCATGCCATACCAGTGACGCCATTTCCAGGACCCGTGCTCAGTCCCAGGCATAGTGACCCAAGTGCCGAAGCGTAGCTCGCCCTTGGTGATCTTGTTGCCGCTGTCTTTGCAGACCTTGTCCTGACAACCAGCGCGGTTGTTAGGAGATATTTCTAGGAGCCAAGTCAGTCATGTTGTACACGTTGCGAAGAAATTTCATGTGTAGTATAGCGATGTGTTGACATATCAGAGGTAGAGTCGCATGGAAGTAGATGCTCAAGAAATCGGAAGCGATAGGAAATAGTGAAAGCGAAATGAACCAAGATAGCGATGCTTAAGGGGTGCAAATAAAACAGGAAAGTAAGTACATACCGACACGATACGAGGTAGGCATCTTGTCTCGATTACGAAGAGAGGTAGAATGATGAGTGCTGCGTGTGGGTGACGCAATGTGACCAGCGTCAACTAACAGAAGGGAGAACTCGATGAAGCAGAGTCGATCGGGTTACTCGTCTGGTACAAGATAGAAAGAGAAAAAAGCCCAGTCGTGCTCGTTGGGACGATGAGCCAAAACGAAAGGAGAAAAAGTCAAGGATCAAACTACAAATTAGACAATCTCAGAGAAATTTCGGGTATGTATGCAGTGGAAGAAGTTGATCGGAGCTTGGGCGTCAAGAGAACGAAAAAGAGGGAGATGGAGATGGAGAGGGAAACAAGGAAAGAAAAAGGTGTTGGAGGTGGGAGCTTGAAACGCGAAGTGGTGCACGCGTCAAAGAATTCAGCCTTTTTGGAGGGACGAGCGATCAAAGCTCCCCTCCCTCTTACCTCTGCTGTTGGTGTGCTGAGATGCTGCCTGGTAAAGTCCCTAAACCGCCTAAACTATGCCCCCTGAGCACCCTGCACACCCTCTGTATTTTAGCCCATTACACCAGTAATCACTAACAATATGAACATATCGACCACCACTACTTTTATTGATGTCCACCTCACGTTAATGATAATGACAATAATAATATCAACAACAGCAGGTATCCTGTTTTTCAGATAGGTACCTAGATATCGAGAATCCCTCTTACCTAAATTATGCTTAAAATCATTCCACACTTTTCATGATTTCCGACCGGTTTCCCTCTACCCGTAACGTAGGTAATCTAGGCAATTCGTAGTCTTTGTTATATGCAGGTAACTTAGACAGCCGGAGACCACTCGTCATATTCTCTAGTTAGTTTTTTTTCATCGAACCATCCAGCTGACCTTACAGGGCCGCATCGTATCATACACTATAAGATTTCAAACAAGCCACGCACGTCGACGCATATGTGCGCGTAGTAGCAACACGATAATGATAAGCAAAATCCCCTCCAACTCCTCCTATCCCTTACAAGAATGGACACCAACCAATGTACATGGCCGCTAGATTCCTAGGGTTGACCGCTTGTTTGATGAGCTCCTCCACCTGCCCTTCTACGCCTAGAGGTATACTTTCGTCAGGCAGTAAGCCTCTGACTTTCCTCTTGATACTGTCCACCACGCTTTGAGGATTGAGCTTTACAACCTCATTATTCCTCCGCTTGTCTCTTTGCAAGTCAAGTGTAGGATCGTAGATGAACGCTTCCAAGATCGTCATCAGTGTCTCCTCCTGCTGCCTCAGGATACGAAGTGTCAGCTCCGAGCACTGCCTGAACGGTCCTTCGTATCCGTAGATCCCCATGGCAGCTACCATATTGTGAGTCAGCCGGAACGGCACCCGCTCGGGCTGCGCGAAGGTAAGACCTTTGTCGAAGAGACAGTTAAAGTCGACATGGAAGACACCGCCATTGCCTTCTTCGAGCAGCACGTTCTCGCCGTGGCGATCGCCCAGTCCCAGGATCGTCCCGACCATCGACATGACCGCACAAGACCTTGTATACCGGAGTCGTGCTGTGAACCAGGCCGACGGATTGGGGAACTGCGCAATGAACCAGTTAGGAAGTACTGATGGAAACATGCCCAAGACCCCTTCGGTAAAGATCTTGGTGTTTTTATCACTCGTAGCCGCATCCTTCATCATCTGCGCAAGGTTGCCATAGTTAGGGACGATTCCGCGCGAACGGTAGATGACGAGGAGTATATCGCGTAATGTTTTGAGACCATCAACCCACTCGATGATGCCACACTCCTCATTGAGAGGTGTGACTGCGTAGGTCTTAATGTATAATTGGCGCCTGCTGGATTCCGCATCTCGTTTCAACGATCGATTGATCATGCTGTTAAACTCCATGAGACGCTGATCCGTCCGGAGATCGTCCTTTGGCTTGACAAGGAGTCCATAATTAACCCCGTTTGTCCCACGGGCTGTGAGCTTTCGAGGCTTTGCTAGAGAGCCGAGCACCAAAACGTCGTCTAAGAACGAATGAATGAGAATCACATCTCGCGAAAATGCCTTGTGCCTCTTCACATTGTCAGTCAACGTGGGGAGGGTCGCGGTCAGACATGTCTCGATTGGAACGACCAGTGGGCAGGGCGTGCATTTGTGGTTGAAATTCAGGTCTCTGGTGATGCTTGCATGAGTCGTCCGATTACTCTGGAAATCGCCATTGTTGCAGGCTGCAAGAAGCTGTTCTGCCAGCCTCTCGCCCATGCGGAGCATCGCTTTAAGATCCAATGAGCCAGTATCTGCCTTTTTGTTTTTGTTTCTGAGCCTCACTAAGATCTGTTGCCCACGCGCCCTACGGTCAGTTGTGGCTTTTTTGGAAGTCATTATGGCAAACAGGCTCCATATGGCCTGCCTGGGGTGAGCCTCAACAACACGCACGATTATTTCCTCAAGTATCATAAAGGCCTCTTGGTTGGGGTGGGCGATTCGTGCAACAAGCTGAGAAAGCGCTGTGTAAAATATATATGCCGGCAGTCGCTGTACGTGCTTGTACAGATACTTATGAAGCGCCTCGAGTTGTATCTTCCGCCGATGCTGGAGCTCCCGTGAGACTGAGATTTTGCCTTCCGGTGCCTTATCGATCTGAGCCGCAAGTTCAAGCCAGAGAGTGAGAATTCGAGGCAAAGTCTGGTATAGATACTTGGTACCATAGTTGAGGGACCGGATGTAATTCTCGACTACGAGCTTGGCTGTCTCTCCGGTAAGGTATTCATCACTCTGGTCATCCGGCTTAAGTGACCTTTCAGATTCAAGCATTTTCTTGTAATGTCGACCAAGATAATAATGACCTTTCTCCCATGTACCATAATTTAGGGGTACAACGCGATATTGTTCTCTCAAGGCCGTTGCATGCGTCTGGCCTGCACTGTCGAGCCATTTTGCAAGTAGAAGTTGAGCTCGGGCAGTTAGCATGTTCTGCTGTAGTTCAATGTTCTTCTCAGAAGATTCATGTTCGACGAAGCTTCGGTTTGTGAAGGCATTACTAGCAATAGCACCTTTAAGAGTCTGTATTGCCTTCCTATTATGTCCTTCTCTCCATAAGAGTCGGGCATTCTCGATTGTTGCAGAGTCATCACCTAGCTGTGAAGCATGAAGAACAGCATTAAATGATTGGTGCATCGCGTTAGCCTTCCTAGCGAGTCGGGCGCTCGACAGCCACGAAGCCGATATATCTAAGTCACCGAAACGCGGTCTAGTTAAATTAGCAGTTGAAATGTATCACGAAAGACAGAAATGACCTACCGCGTCAATTCCATGGCCGCTCGGTGGACGCTCAGCACGTACTGCTTATCGCTAACATACGAACCAAGCACCTCAAGCCGCCGATTCAGGGACTTGAGCGTTTCTTCCGGATGATGGTCTCCATCACTGTTCATACCAGCGACGAGTTCAAGATCAGTCAACACGTGAGTCCTCAGCATAGGCTCGTGGCATGCCTGCAATGATGAAGTAGCTGAAAACGTCATTGACGAGCTGATCCTGTCTCGCATGATTTTCATCTCTTCGAGAAATGCCTGCGTCCATCCTTTCTGGAGATATAAAAGGGCCTGGGCAATCGACACATTGAAATTCTCCGTACGGTCACCTTGGTACTTATCGATGAACTTCTGCATCGTCTGCCATCTACTAGTTGCCCAGGAAGCTTCCACTGCATACGGTACAATCCGGTTTATGGTCGTGGTTGCAGTATGCTTCTCGATGCCCTCAACATAGTTCAGGAGAACATCTGAGGTTGCGATTAGCGAGACACATAATATCTAGATAAGTTTAAACATACCATACTGGCCAGATTCCTTGAGGCACGTGAGAAGGTCAATCTGGACATCGACATTGTCGGGGTCTTCAGCCAACTTGATTTCGTACCAAGTCTGTGCTGCAGCCCACCTCCCAGTCTTTCGATGGCTTAGGACCTGTTGGTTGATATCCAGCACACGCAGATGTGTCGATATTCCTTCGAGCCCATCAGGCTCATCGATTTGCGTATATATATCCTGGAGTCGCTGTATTAATCGATCACGATCCTTAAGGCCATTCTTGTTCTCATCTACTTGACGGATGTGCTGTTCTAGATGGAATAAAGCTCGAGAGTACGCCTGGCAATCTACTGCGCGTTGTGAAATTAATTCCGCAGGAAACGAGTCCAAGACTTTCTGGACTTTATCTGTTGCAGCCGCATCTCTAGGGTTTTGATTTGGCGCGGCCCTTTTCAGCTGCACCCAACGCATGGCGTAGTCAAGGAATCGAAATATGGCCTGTGTGTATTAGCATACAAGGAGGAAAACTCAACTCGCTTTGGCTGTCTCATCTTACCTCGCAGCACAACTTTTTGTCTTCTCTCGCTGCATAAGTTGCATCGCTTGGCAACTCATGCTGAAGGACACTGAGTAGTTCGCGGAGAATATTGGCACGGTCTTCCTCCGGGATCTCCTCGCCAACAATCATGTGAACAATCAGGTACGGAAATAGAAACTCGGCTATGGACAGGTCCTTAACACGGATTAAACGACACAATGGTTCAAATACAAGCTCAGCAAATGGAACCTGAGGTCGACGGAGACAGTCAAGGGTGAGATTTCGCAACCAGTTGCCATACGTTTTGCCGGCAGAGAAAATAGGATATTCGGTAGGCGGCAGTGTCGTCGGCATTAATATATACCTAGATGTTAAAAAGGGGGTGAGTACCTCGCGGGCGCTCTCTGACATGGACAAGAATTTTCGGTAGATAGGAGCAGCCTCTCGTGACCCTTCCATTCTGACCGCCTCCTTTAAATCAGCTCTATCCAGAAGTTCTTGCATCGCGTAAGAGAGGTATCCTTGGAGCTTGGTGTCAGTCGTGGAAATGAAGGATTTGACCAGAACATGTTCTAAAAGGAATATGACGAAATCAATAGTTTCCCCGGGATCTTCGAAGTTGCTTGTGAGGACGATCTGCTTCTCCGCCCGGACGGTTTCTACACGGTTTGGATCTAAGCAGCCTACTAAGCCGATGCATCGAGTACACAGGTCACTAATCTCGCTATGTACACTGTTATATCTAGACGCACAGTCTAGAAGAGCGCGAACGAGATTAGTGACAATCGAGTCTGGTTGTTCGCTGACGGAAGACGCCTGCAAATAGGCCTGCTGTTTTTGCAAATATGAGACAAGCTCCCTCAAGGCTTGCAGCACAACACCGGCATTCTCATGACATATCCTCTCCGCCAGTAGAGAAAGGGCCATGCGATTGTCCACGGGTGTCCGAAGCTTGCTGAGCTTTGCTTCGATGTCAGATAGACCATTGATGTGGCTAAATGACGGCAGCTTGCTGATCAAGGCTTCTAAAGTAGCCCGCTCTTTATCTAGCAGAGACTCGATCAAGTTTCGTGCCAACGTCTGCGTAGCATCGTCAAAGGTGCTCCAATAATGACTGATGAGGAAGAATGTCGTCTCAATGAGAGCCTCGATATCTTCCTCTTCCAGATGTAGAAGCATGGCAGCCCAGCACGAGAACGCTACAGAACGAAGTTCGTCATGGAACATGGCCGCGAGAATACAAGCAGAAATCTGTCGCTTTATCAACATATGCAGATCAACGCCAGCCTTCAGAGGGTCTTTTTACCTGTGGGCGAGCAATGCGGATGTAATGTCTTCCTGTCCTGACCATTTCCTCCATCGCCTTAATACAGCGCTTCCGTTCTAGCAATGGTGCTCGAACGGTTGACACATCATTGATGATATCAGTCAACCGAGCCATCAAACCTAGGGCATGATGTTGCAAAAAGCGACCTGTCGAATGCGGCTTTTTCTGCTTCGACTCGCCACTAGATGCTATGAGCATACTCGCCATCTGGCTTAAAGCGCTACGAATCTATGGGAAATCGTATGTTAGCGCGGACAGTGGTTACGATAAAGCTTGTTGGCTACTTACGTGAGGCTTGCGTGTTTCGTCTGCGTCGCCAGCAGCCTTTAGAAGTTCTAGAGCAGTTGTTAATGGTTCCATTCGGAGAAGATCAACGAAACTGAAGCCATCAAAGTGAGGAGAAACATGTCTCAGTAGAGACATCGCATGTTCTTGAACGTCTGGAACCTCTTGTATAAGTAGGAGAGCTAATATGCGGCCTAAATTGGCATTATCTAGGCAAGGTTGCCAGGGTTCATTTTCATCTCTGACTTCAGCAATCTTCTGAATGATGTCCGTCTTTTTAGTGAGAACGAGCCATGGTAGAGCATCTTCTTGGATATAGATGAGTAACTGCGGGACCGTCAAGTCCAATATCTCCGCTAGCAATCGTGTAAGCTTAGGTCGTGATGTCATGTCTTTAACTGCAGAGAATGCAAGGTATCTCCAAAATGGCCCAAAGAGTTGTTGCGAGGACATAGATCGCGAGCGCGCAAGCTTGACGATCTGCAGATAATATATGTTAGAAAATAGAGATATCGTAGATTCATGTCCGCGTTACATACCTCGGTGAACGCAGTAGCTGAAATAATAGCGCTCTTGTGTCCTAAATATTCGAGTAGCTTGACCAAAACCAAGTTCAGTTGATCATCAGGCACGACTCTAAGTTGATATTAGAACAAAGTTGCTCGGATAGTAGATGGTTAGCTCACCTCGCAACTTGAGACCAAGCCATAATACAAGTCTCCATGGTAGACGGTTGGTTCTGCTCGGATAGAGAGCGCAGAACGTTGAGCACAATTCCTCTGTTCTTTCTGATTACACTGGGGGTAGCTCGTGGATGCTTGGACTCCGCCAGGAATGCAGTAAGGGTCCGCCTACATTGTCGTTAACGCCTGGCTGCATAACAATCCGTCCATGATCACTTACCCGGCGGCAATACGTAACTCTCTCACAGAGCTCTGTAGTGACTTCAAGCACCATTGAGCGGCCGCAGAAACTTCCATGTCGAGAAATTCGCAATCGTCACAATGTCTTGCTATACGCCTTAATGCTACCATGGCAGTCACCCGGGACCTTCGTGACTCTGTAAAATCCGGAAATTGCAGCAGGGAAGTGAATATCTCCATGGCCGACTTCTTCGCTGCGCTGTCTATACAGAAGGATGCTTCGACTCTACCCTGTACAGTTCTACACTCTGGACAGTCCAGCGTTGGAAACATGTCATCCCCGCCGCTGGCCATCACGAGCATATCATCTGCTGAACAACCCACGTGTCCAAGAAGCTGAATGACTAGGCATTTTTCAGACTCAGCAAGTTGTATAAAGCGAGATCTACGACGGTCAGAAATTTCGATAATACCAAAACAGATAGGGTCGACGTACTGTAGACCGGGCTGGAAGTCCGTGAGAGTAGCTTGTGGCTCGGCACCTACACTCCGCCATAATTGATCGATTAGTTTGGGTAGCGTTTTTGGTTGGCCGACCTTCCTGCGTTTTGACTGCGGCTCAACGTCCAAGCTATCAGCAGATTCGAGATGTAAAGTCTTAAATCGGCGGCGCAATTTTTCATCAGAGAATTGATTAGGTAGCACTGTAGCGTCTAGGGATGTAGGTACAGGGTCGGTAACTACTCGACGAAGAAGTTCTAAGCATCTCTATACCAAATTAGTAGCCATTTCATGTCAAATGTCTAGGATTCATACCCAGATGTCAGTGTCAACAGCAGCAGCGTCATCGTAAACGGTGAGTTTCTCTAGAGCTGGAATCAACTGCGACGTCACAAGCCGAGATACAGGCTTCAAGGTCAGGCAAGCTTCGGCGATTTTGACGAGGGATATGCAGAGCAAATGATCATCGGAGTCCACACTTTTCTTTGGTGTTAAATTTGCCCACAGCCGACTGGAAAGCTTCAGGCAGAAAAGCACTAATACCCCGTATGCCTTTTCCCGAACTGAATCGTCAATCTTATTCGCATCTTGGAACTCATCTAAAATCTGCAGGGTATTCTTCAAGAGCTGTGGTAGGCAACTGGGTAGCATGTACTGCCATCTATTCTGTGTTTCATGCAAGAGAAGGTAAGCGTCCAACAACCACGGGAGGTACTCCTGAAAAGTTGACACGATATCGAATTCCGAGCGCCTGAGTAGTATAGGCGCTGACAAGATCGACAGGAGCCCGGAAGCGTGCTGTAAAGCCTGGGATGCCAAAGGCAATGTGTAGGTACATTGTTGCTGCAGGAGCTGAAAACTATCACACACTACGGACTCGAGAAAGGAGTCCGGAGGCAACTGTAGCTGCAATGGTATGTCTCGATTTGTGGCAGGAGTTTTTAGATCTGTCAAATGGGTGATTACAGCTATAGAAAACGTCAGTAGAATTGTCCTACCACGAATTCAGAAATACAAGACATACCATGATAGTTCTGTCTAAGATAAGATAGGAATTGTGGGATGGATGACCATAGGATACTCGTCTGGCAAGCAATCAGATAAAGATCGTGGAAGAAGGTCTCAATAGCCTCTGTCAGGTCAGCACAAGGACCACAACCAAGCATCTTGAGGACCTTTGGCAAGGTCCATATCCAGAGAGGTTCGCTGCCACGGAAGAGGAAAGCACCGGGCTCGGCGGTGGCAAGAAGAACTTCGGGCGTTTCTTTGATGGTGACTTTTAAGAAGCTGATCGCTCTTAAGGCATCTGCACGTAGCTGAGCTCGATCGGCGAAAGGATCATCCCACTTGAGGCCTTCGAGCACGACGCGAGCATAGACGTAAATCAGCATGTGGTTGTGTTCGGTGCGCTCTTGGGGCGACGCCAGAACTTCCGGTTGATCTTTCACTTTTTCGATGATGGTGAAGAACTTCTTTAGCTCAGCTGTCTCATCGGGCCGTGAGGATCTGGCGGAGGTTGAGATATTCTCAACCAGCTGGGCAGCCAAGGTGGAGGGCGGCGGGGCATTGTTATTATTATTATTATTGCTCAGCGAGCCATTTGCGAGGTTCTCGCGACCAAGAGGTCCTGTCCTACCGTGAGAAGTGGGAGCCATGATCTGCGACAGGAAGCACCATCGTAGAAGAGTCGCTCTGCAATGGACCCTGTCACAAGTTGGGACGCGTTTGACGCGAAGACGGTCGTCGCGGAACCACGTGAATCGATCAAATCCAGTAGCACTTTAGAAATCGATAATTAATTACATAATGAACCCGGGGAAACATGATGTGGCCAAAGCGCCATACTTCGGGCTTCCCATGGCCCATGCATCCCATTGGCTTGGTTGGCTGGTCCATGCGCGTGATGTCACTACCTAACTCTACTATGTACACTGGAGCTATCCGCAGTGGTGGTGGTGCCATTTGAGATTCCTCAATTTTGCGACAACATCTACCTATCCTCGAAGAACAATCGCAGGCTGAACAAAGACACCAGAATCTGCAATTCGAAATAAATTTTATTATATCCGACTATACGCCTTGTGAAGGCTTTTGTGACTTTGGAATTGTCAATAATTAAGAACCGAGCCTCTAAACCGACTACCCGACAGACTGACGATGGCCGTCTTTCAATCCAAGAAGTTTCGAGGTGCCGCCGACGCCAATACCTTCGCAGCCAGATATCGCGCTGTGATGGCCAAGCATCCTTTCTTGCTCTTTGGGCTCCCGTTCATGTCGTTAATTGTTGGCGGCTCCTTCATACTCACTCCTGCGACGGCTGTCCGCTACGAGAGACACGACCGAAGGGTCCGTCAGATGACTCGTGATGAAGAACTGGGAGTTGGCAAAGCGGGGAGAAGGGTCAACATGAAAGACGAATACTACGTAAGATTGATTCCCGGAGAATTGTATATCTGGCTGGATACTGATGTGGGTATTGTCTCGCAGAGGCTGGCTGCCAAGGACCTTGATAATTGGGAGCAGAAACGCGTTAAGAGGCTCCCGGGAGAAAGCGACGGCGTACTATGATCGACATAGCCTAAGTACCAACAAGTTGGTCATGCCAAACTCCCGGTCTCAAACATCGGACGGCCCCTAAGATCTCAGATCATATTTCTCTATCCAGAGATCGGGCGAGACCGGTCCTTCGGTACTCTACTATCGACACTGAAAGCCTAATACTGTCTTCCGAATCAAGGATGCCCTCCCAACAACGGCGGAAGAGATCCAAACTAGCAGCACCCTTTGAGCGTTATCTAGGAGTTTTATTTCTCCAATCTACCCCATACGTGCGGGCGTGGCGAATATTATTGAGGATTCAACCCGACTTACGATGATCCATGGAAGGAAACGAAAGGTGGAGATGAACGTGGCGCTTGAGTCCACGCTTCTTATATCTAGACATCAGAAGCCAACATTCAAAGTTCAGGACGGCATTCCATCGTGCTAGCTAGAGGCAGCCTTGGCCAAGCTTACTTCACGGCTGGACTACAGCCGGGCCATCATTTAACCTGGCCTTATTCATCCAACTTGAATAGGAGAAGTTGTTTGTCGCCTATCGGACGGTCTCGGTAGATGCTTGTTTCTGGCCAGCTAGTGGTTCGTGTCACCTGATGTCAGCCGTATACAGCATTATCCAAGCAACCACTTGAGTTTGTAAATCTTTACGTACATATCACGTACATATCACCAGGCTGTCAGACGCGGGAAACCAGTAGATGCATCAGATTTCTCTACTTGCTTATTCGAAGTCTACAAAAGAACGAATTATCAACTCGCGTAACCCCAATAGATGAAAATCAGCCAGGGGTCGGTAACACCTCGTGTGACCTCCTACGTAATTGTTCAGCTCCAAACAATCAACTGGTGTGCGATTTACATAGCACTACTTACCTACCTACCTAGGTAGTATGAAACAAATATGGCATACTAATATGGATAGGAGCACGCATGGCTATAAGTTTATAAATTGAGTTTCCGGTAAAATGTTATTTTAGGTTATAAGGTATAAAGGATTCAACCACTTCTCGGGCCTTGGCATTGACTCGTGATAGCGTGGGACGGTAAGTAGCCGACGGCCTATTTCAGCTACCGGTGATAGTTGAGCTAACGGAGCCGAGGGGATGGTTCGAGGATGTTTAAGCGAACGATCTATTGGCTAGTCTTACGGGCCATTCAAATCACTCCCAGCGCCATGTACCCTCTACAGCTTAGTGGAATTGATGGAACCCATACACTATAAGTAGCTAATGATTAGGTATGTATGAGGCTACAGCAATTTGGAACGGCCCAGTCGCCCGGAGAGTTCGGCTTAGCATGAGAAACACACCACCCACCACCTAGCTTATGTAACAACCTGATGTTTTATGCTTTACATATAAGCCCACCAGCAATTTGAGTTCCTTGCTAGCGGAAGTGTATAAAACCTTAAGACATACGTTTCCACATGAAACATCAGATGTGCAATAGAACGTCGGAGAAACACGAACTGATATGTTTAAACGACGAAGTCAATTACACATTAAGTAAAGGTTACCTAAGTTCGGAATTTAATTCAATCGGGCATTTTCACTACTAAGGCTAAAACCGTTTTCAACGTGTAGTAATCGCATGACTGCAGGTGTCCAAAGTAACCAACCTCCCTACCTAGGTTATGTAGTACTATAGGTACTTACAACGCGTTGGATAGTCAGTCTGACATCAGCGACAGAGCCTGCTGTCTCTTCGGTTTTCTTTTTAGGTACCTTCTTAATTGCTCCTTGTATGGTACACTCAGCCTCGCAGAGGAATGTCCCGAATTCCTGTATTTCTACGTACATGCACCACGTACTTCCGTATACCTACCTACTTCACTTACATACATTGATCCGCACTCTGCATTTGCGTTTGCGTTTGCGTACCTACATGGACCAAACACATCATATGCATACCTACCTAAGTATGTAGACCCTCCCTGTCGAAGATCACTTTAATTGAACGATAGCTGTCTACTGCAAGGAAAATGCCCGATGCGGTACGTATTATAGTGCCGATGAAGCCCTGAATATCTGATCTCGACGAACTGGTCGGAGCGGGGAATCATGTTTCATTTGGGTTCTTGAACTGCTTTCCAGAACCAGTTTGGATTGTCGTCTTCCGTCATCGCCGAGCAAGGATCGACAGATCTGCCAGGCCTATGGGATCATAGTCTCCCGCACCCCAGCCTTATCGCCCGGTTTCTCTTCCTTGCTGGCTCGGCCATGCTGGAATCCTCCAGTCCTTCTCACCCAAACATCCGGACCTACTTGTAAGCACTCAGCAAGCGGGCGTAAGAGCTTGCGTGGATGCCGCATTCGTCCAATCCAACGGTAAGAAGCAACACCCGGCCGGCTTAGTCCGAGGAGAAAGTCGGATAAGTCAACCCATTAGGTGGTAGATAGTGCCTTGGCCAAGGACCTGGACAGCGAGAAATCTTGCATACTCGGGCTCGTCCAACTCAAATAGCGACGGGGTGTCCACCATCCCATCCCAGCTCGCCGGACTACGAACTATGACTCCATGACTAATGTAGACAAGTACCTACGCACATGTAGGCCATATACCAAGCCACCGGGGTTCAGCCAAGCTTCTGAGACATGCGGTCAAGTGATTCACAGGGCCTATGACAGGGCGTATACGTCTTACTGCCACTATTGATTCCCTCTTCAGTAGAGCTGATAGCAATCGAAGCTAGAGCGGAGTCATCGGTCGGATCATGTGCCAATGTTCCTGGTCTAGTGCGAACTGGACAATAAGCTTTTGTTCTTTAATTCACGCCGGCCGCGGTGGGTGGAAAGACATCAGCTGCAAGGCACCATTTTTGCCTGTTCTTCAACCGCGGCGATCTTCAGGAACAACCGGGAAAGGGTTGGTCGCATTATGATTATTAAACCCAGCCCATGCCCCCCCTCCATCCCCTGGGTCCCGAGAATAAAGAGAAGCTCTCTCTCTGTGCTCTTCAGCCCGTCTCAGGTGTTGTGTTTGAGATATCACATATACATATACAAATCAACACCCACCCCGGCCTCTGGACTCTTAATTCGTATCCAACCAAGCCTCACCTCCCTACCTCACTCGCTTGAGGAGCCTTCGTTAAAAAAGAACACTCATTATATCGCCTAGGTTCTGACGACTGTCGCCATGCCACTCTTTCACAAGAAATCTAAGAGCAGCCTCTGCAGCAAGAAGGGCAGCAGCGAGGACCAGTCTTTCCACACGAGGAAATGGAGCTCCTCTAGCACCCTATCGCAAGCCTCGTCGAGCAGCTCTCACAGCAGGCCCGCATGCTACGACCCCCTCTCCTTACACCCACCCCTGACTCTCAATACGTCGCCGCACATCATCCCCGAGTACGATGTGGCCCGGTACCAAGAAGCCGAGGAGCGCGAGAGTCGATTCTTCGGCCGGACACGGCACGCCGAGGAGCACATCCAAGACTCGTCCGACTATTCGCCCACGAAGGGGAAGAATTGCTGTTTCGAGCGGCCAAAGGGGCGGTCGTACCTCTACGACCAGAACGCGCAGTGGCCCCTGAAAGATTGGCAGGCCGTGCCGCCGGGCCTGGCCGAGCTGGACGCCTCATCGGCTGCTAACCCGCAGGGCCTGTCGCCGCCACCCCTGACGCACCAGCGTCGCAACACAGATTGGATGCACGATTCGGATGTCTTCGTCAAGCGCGGGGCGTGGAAGCGTCGGGGCATCGTCTTCCACCTCGATTCGGAAGATGAGGAGCAGCAAGAGCAGCATTTTGAGCTGCCGGACGAGGAAATGAGATGAACAATGCCCATCACTCTCATTTACAATCGCTACGCACCTCGTCTCCGCCTCATCTTAATACCACACTTAAACACATACACGCGCACACGCCGGACACTTACTCATCTATCATCTCTCATCTATCGACCTACAATTTTCTCTTCCAACCTTTGTTATTACTAGCAGTCACACGAATCTAACGAATGCACGATTTCTTATCATATCTTTCTTTTCCCCCCTTGACCTCTTAAATCATGAACCGGGAAATGGGCGGAGTAACACAGCAAAGGCAATGGAAACGAAAAAAAAGGGGAAATTTGACAAAACTGGTTTTATTACTACAGGCAGGCCACCATTATAGAAAGGGGATAAGGGCTCAGGTCACTCGGTTTCGGGATCGGGGGACGCGAAATAACTGTTTACTGGATTTACAGTTGACTGCGCCGGCTGGCTGCGCTGTACGGATTGTCTCCCACTCAATATCATCTAATCTACTAGGGTTTGGTAATTTTTTTACACATTAGGGGTGTAAAAACAAAAGAGGGAAGAAACACATGATACCAATTTGTTTTTTTTTTTTTTACTACCTCTTCTTCTTCAAAAGAAGCGTTACACTATACGTATCAAGTTTGTAATTATCATCCGAAAAACAAAAATATTCACATGTTAACAACATTCAAATCACAAGCAAGATTCGATCTTTCTTATTCGTGTGTAACTTGAAATGAAAAGTTTTCCCTTTCGCCCATGTCTCGCTTACAACACGATCCGAAGCCTCACTTCACCTTGACAAAAAAAATTTTCGGCTTTCGCCTTTCGAATACGAAAAATTTGCCCTCAGGTGCGTAGTTACCTGGTAGTTAATCTAGGCGACGACGATCAATTCGTATTGGGACAACTTACGAGACGAAACGCAAATGAAAATCCACCAATCTATCTTGCCTTGCCTACCTCCTAATCTTTTCAGCTGGGTAGACAATTTTCAATAGCTCAAATCTTTTCCTAATGAGACGCCTGTCTGCCTGTCTGTTTATCTCTCTACATATCTCTCTCTACTTGTCTATTCTTTCTTTCTTTCTTTCTTTTCTTTTCACTTAAAAAAATTTTTGGGGTAAAAAAAAAAACCCCTCCATTTATTTAATACTCGTGTTTGTATCTCCGCCGGGACCGGACCTAGCCGTACTTCATAATGCAGTGGACCTCCCCCATGTGGAAAAACGTGGGCGTTTACGGCACAAGAAAAAAAAAAGCCTCTTCCGCATTAAGATATGTCGTAATGTTATTAGTAGGAAGAGATAAAATATAGAGAGAACAACGGGTTAAGACATATTTTTTCATTGTTTCGGGCATGACAAGAAGGTTTCAATGCGGGTACTAGTTAAATACCTACAAGGTAGGCAGGTAGGCAGGCAGGCAAGTCAGTCGGTCACGAGGGCAAGAAGGAGGAGAGACATCTATCTGTCTTGTCTGTCTGTTTGCCTATAAGTCTAATGTGTCCCTTGCATTACGATGAAGTATCTGAGACATAGAAATACTCGACGAACCACACAAGACCACATATACACACAAACATAAAAAAGGGGGAAAGGGGGAGACGCACACACTTAAAACGTGATACATTTTCTATTATCATTCTCTACTCCTTGCTTTTTGTCTTAACTATCTCTTCCCGTATCCGTTGACCTCGTGTAAAGTATAGTGTATACATGCTAACTATATTGACTGGACTCAGCTCTAGTCAGGTCCGCGTGACATATGCGTGGCGTTCCTGTCAAAAACGCCGCAAGTCAGGGGGGGGCGGGGGTGTGGTAGGGTAGGTATAGATAGTTAAACGCTCTTTCAGAGATAGAAAAAGAAAAAGACATTGTACTCTATATAATGTAATCATTGTGAAGATATAAAAAAGCGCAAATATTTTTTAAAAAGCACATTTCTGAAGCCAAGTACCTACCTAGGTAGGTAATTAAGGTACATCCTATGTATCTGTGGCTAGCGTTGAAGATAAGGTGACGTGTGTATTATATAAAGCAAGAATATTGAATATAGCAGAAAAAAAAGAGGACGAATACGTTGCGCCTAACCATACATTCCCCTCTTCTCATTTTCCGTTGATAATATAAAACTATCTACCTAACCTATGCTATACCGTACATACCTAGCTACTACAAGTTTAGGCAAGTACCTACTCACATAGCACCTGGTTCTGTCTCTCTCTCTCTCTCCCCTCTCGTTACACGTTCTCCTTTCCATGGAACATAAGGTCTGAAGGGGCGCCACAAACATCATCGTAGGTGCGCCGCCTTCTTCATAGTGCCCCGTTGTAGTAATAGGTTGACGACGAGAGATAAAGGGGGGGAGGGGGGAGACTATGTTTCAATTTCCCCCCTCCCCTCCATCTCACTCTCCCTTCCCACAGCCCATCTCCAACTTGATTATAGTAGACTTTTTTTTTTGACTCGGATAGGTCGTCTAACGGCAGGCAATTGGAACAAGTTAAGTGAGCGAGCGAGCGAGCGGTGTGGAACTCCCCCCTCGAAACCAATCTCCCGGAGACACCCGTCCCCATGTGTGTTTTACCGTTTCATGTTTTTGAATTCTTACTCCCTCCGTAGATAAAGTATAGCCCTAACCGTAGGCTGTCTTACAATCACGACCACGACCCCGATAATGGTCTATCATGATGTAAGAGCGGTGTTGCGCAATCGCGATCGATCCTATCCTCTATCGCGTTGACTTGTGATCGCGATGCCCTCCCCCTCCTCCTCGTCATGAATTAGATTCCATCCAATGTAGTCCGATACCGGCAGAATGAGATAAGACACAGTCGAGGAGGAGAATAGGTCACAGGTCATAGGTTATAGGTCGTAGTTTGGATAGGAGGTACCTGCGTTGTCGTCGTCCTGGGTCATACAGCCTTGACAACGATGATACGACCCCCAGAACCCCCCTAACCCAACCCAATTCTTTCTCAGCCCCCCAATGCCAACCCCGAGACGTCTACGCTCAACTTTCTCCCTTGCACCATCTCAGTCATGACCTTGCCCGTACCCAAACTCATGCTGATACCCCACGGGCCGTGGCCAGCAGCCAGATAGACGCCCCCATCCGCCCCGGCCCGGGTGGCCACGCCCACGCCGAGGCGTTCGTCCGGGATGCGCCCCAAGATCGGCGTGCCGCGGTCCGTCACGGGACGGAAACACAGGCCCTCCCGCAGGATCTCTATACCGTCACCGTCGCCATCCCCCGCATTTTTATTGCCATCCGCCCGGCCAAGGAGGACGTCCCTCGCCGTCTCGCGCAGCGTGTCGATCGCCGACCTGGAGATGTTCCCCTTCGCGTCCGTCGGCAGCGGCGGCAGCGGCTCCGTCGCCGAGTTCAAGCCCGCGACGTATATGCTGCCGCCGGCGCGGGAGAAGATCTCGGGGGAGTAGCCGGGGCGGTGGTCCGCTACGAACAGCGCGTGGCACCCCTGCCGATCCTCGAGCTCCTGAGACCACCACCCGGGCTGCCTGACGACGAGCGAGTGGCCCGCGAGGCTGGAGATTGGCAGCTTGAGGTCGGACCGCGGGAAGAGCGTGGCGAAGACCTGCGGGGACCACGCACCCGCTGCGATGACGATGCTGGTGCAGGGCACGTCCGTCTCAGTGCTGGACCGCGTGTCTGCTATGCGGACGCTCGCGAGCTCGTCGCGCATGTCCGTATGGATGGATATCGCCTTGGCCGGATGGTGCAGGCGCACGCCGGCGTCAAGGCATTTCTGGAGGAGGAATTCGGACAGCTGAAGCGGATCTCTGGTGCGTTTATCCAACTATCAGCATGGTATGCACCAATAGATGACAATAGATGACAGTACAATACTAGACAGAAGAGATGGGCGATTAAGCATACAGGCAGCTAGGGGGATCCAGAAAGTAGGTAGAACGAGATAATTAGACACCCCTTTCCCGTCATACTCACACTTGCGCGACGGTCCCCTCCTCACTAATAATCGCCACCTCGTCGCCCTCCACCCTCTTCAACCACGTCGGTGCAAGCCCATCCGCTACCGTCGAATCGCCCGAGCCGCTTGCCACCGCGGCCCGGCTGCCACCCTCACGACACCAGACATCGGCGACGGCAGCGCCGCCGCAGCCATCCCTCCCCGACCTCAGGTCCGTACCCAAGGAGGGAGCATAGCTAACCGACGTGCTCCTCGTGTACCCCCACTTCCTCGCGCCGTCCTCTTTCTCGGCGAGCTTGCGATGCTCCTCGAAACTGAGTGCGCCCAGGGCCGCCACCGCGGGCGCGAACCAGTCCTTCGCCAGGAAGCCCCCCGAGTAGCCCGAGGCGGAGGCGAAGAGCGTGGGCGAGGGCTCCACGAGGTGGATGGTCGAGGGGGGCTGGTGCTTAGAGAGGTAGTAGGCGGTCGAGGTGCCGATGATACCGGCGCCTAGGATCACGGTTGCTCCGTTTGTCGCCGTCATGGCTCTTCTTTATTTCTTAACCGTTTTTCTTTTATTATCTTTTCTTTATGCTTTGTTTCTTCCGAGAAATTCGCACACCTGTGACGTGGGTCTAATACTAGTCGTAAATACATGTATATATGAATGTTACGCTAGACCTTGGCGTTGGTAGCCGATCTTCGGCCTGTATATTTTTATCGTGATGTCATCCTACTCGCCTACACGGAATGCCACCCGACCTAGGAGTCGAGTTCCGGTGAATGTCACTGGGAGTAGTAGGTAGCGATATCGAATAACCGCGTATACGGCGGTTCCTATTACTAGCTGATTAGAGCCAGATTTTCTGAGTATACATCTCCAACCAGACCGAAGTCGGGTACCGCGCCTAGATACTAAATGGATAAAGAACGATACGCCCTTTGGTTGGCTATAGGTAGTAATAGAACTTACGTATATAGTACACGAGACCCTCAATTTCGTATACTTTTTGCTATCAGCAATACCTCAAGATACTTGCCTACCTTGTGATTTGATCTTTAGGATTAGCAAGGCCTTGCTATCTTACCTAGGCAAAGAACCTAAGGTGTATAGATAAACTTCAAACATTCGCTGTCGGAAACCATCGGGTAGGAATCGCGATGAGGTGCCTGAGACGTACATACCTCTGCATTCTATCACACCAGCCCCTCGTTGTGACCCACTGCAATGACATAACTGATCACCAAGGAGAAATGGATTCTTGCACGCCAATCACCTAAGGACAACTCTGATAAGATAAGAAGGAGAGGTAGACTGTAAGGTTGGTACCGTTCGCGCACATTTTTTATACTAGTAATGTTTTCTTAATAGCATAACATGAGGTACTTCTAGTTCCAAAGACCGACTTCGCTCTATCTGCATCATACTATCGCCAAGATGTCTTCGAAGGTCTTCATTGTGACCGGCGGTAGCCGAGGGTTAGGCCTCGGAGTTGCGCAGATATTGCTACAAGCTTCTCACAAGGTCTTGCTCGTGGCCAGAACTGAGGGGGACACCCAGGCCTTGAAGACCCAGTACCCATCTTCGGTTGAGTTCCTGGCTGCAGACCTGGCCGACTTCAAGGTATGCAAATCTCAAACCAATCACGGCAGATGGCATGATATGGCCTCTACAAATCCCAGCATCAACGCAAATACCGGCTGACCTTACCTGTGAGACCGCGCCACAAATCGTTGAATCGGCCTTGAAAGCGTTCGGTAAAATTGACGGCATTGTCATAAACCATGGTGTTTTGCAACCATTGACCAGGCTGTTCGAATCAGACGTCGAGGAATGGAGGCGTGCCTATGACATCAATGTCTTCAGCGCCGTAGCTCTTGTAGGCACACAGGCTTTTATGACAATCTCAAGGCTCGATCTCCCTCAGGGGCTAATTGCTTTGGCAGCTTAAAGAAGCTATCCCAGAACTTCGCAAAACAAGCGGCCGCGTGGTCTTTATCTCGTCTGGAGCTGCATTCTCGGCAACTGTGGCATGGGGATCCTACGGAACGAGCAAAGCTGCTCTCACCCATCTCTGTGCCCACCTCGCTGTTGAGGAGCCTTCTATTACTAGCGTTGCACTATCGCCCGGCAAGGTCGACACTGAGATGCAGAAGGCTATCCGAGAGGATGGTAAGAAGGGAATGAAGCCCGAGGTGCATGCCAACTTCGTAAAGGAGCACGAGACTGGTCGTCTCCTACGTCCCGACGAGCCAGGCACCGTCATTGCTAAGCTCGTCGTTGGCGCTACAAGTGATATGAGTGGCAAGCATTACCGGTGCGTAAACATGAAATATCACTTAAAAGATTTCATGGACCCCAACTAACAGATTCCCAGCTGGAACTCGCACGAGTTGGCTGATTACCAAAAGTAACACGTGTAGAGTGGCCTAGAAATATCGATGGACGAGTTAGCAAGGAGCTTGAGTGTCTATGAAGAGTCTGGGCATGAGCAATTAGTGCTTCAGGCGAAAGATGAAAAGAATTTTTAGGTGTTTCCACATAAAGAGCTTCGGTAATAGCACGGTCATCACAAGCAACAAAAAGGAACCAGACTATTAGAATCCATACCTTACTATGTCGCAGAAGTACTCGATGAATCGATACCTGCATTCCATCAATTTCAAAAGGGTCCTGTTCAAGATATCACGTCAGTCCCGAGGCTATGGAGCATCACCAACACGAAAGATTGTAGCCCAGAAGAGAGCATTCAGGTATTTTGTGGTCCGTCATGTAGAATCGGTATTTGATAGTACTTTTTGGATAATCGGCATCATGCTAATAGCGAGACGAGGGAAGCTGAGGGTGCACATACATAGAAGCCGATCCTTGAGATAATCTTATTAGGATGTTAGTGAGATAATCAACAACAGGAACTCAGCGCAATGGTGGATAGAGTGCAATTGAATCAGAGAATGTCGTTTGGCTTGACGTGTCGATCACCATGTTGCCATTGATAGGCTGTAGTAAGACTGGGGCGACAATGTGCTCATCATGTAGGAAACGAAAGATACAAAGGCGCAAGGCCACCAAGTAAAAGTCGTCGACATACCTTGGAATCCACTCTGAATCCACCGTGGGTGACCCAAGGTTCCTGGTCCAGTGAGCCCAAATTGGTAGGTTGTTGTATTTATTCTGCTCTGGCGGCTACCAGTGCCTTGTTCAAAGAGGAAACGAGTACAAGTCTATGATTTTCTGCAAGCAACGCGCTGGTAGGTATCCTTTGTTGCCATGATGAATGGCTGGGTGGCATCCTCTTTACTACAAAAGAGCGCCACCAATTGCCTGGGACGGAATCTTAGTCGCGTTTGTTGGCGTTGAGAAGCCGGAGTGTGCACGTGGGAGGAGTGTTGACGAAGTGAAGAATCTGCGCACAGAAAAAAAAAAGACTGAAGACGACTACACAGTACCTGGTAGGTAGGAAAAGTTAATGCGCCACAGCTGGCTCTACTAGATAAGGTTATCCAATCAGGTGGTTTCTTAGCTGCTATTGGAAGACAGCGTGGGTACGTGGAGCCAAACGCCACAGGACAACTTGCTGAAGCCCCCGGAGAACTTAGCCCATCCGCAGCTGCCTCATACACACATAAAGCTCACTTCGATCCCTCTTCCGGCTTGAAGGGAAGCCTCGTCTCTGCCTCTCAACTCCACCATCATCTCAGCCTTTCCCGGCGACCACCTTCAAGACCAGAGGCAGGACTATACGCCCTCTAAAAGGCGAAAGGGGCATAATTTATATTCAAACTAAACGACTGTTCACCGTCCATCTTACCTCGTATCAACTTCACGCACCATGTCGGACCACGAGTACGGAGGTAAGTCGTCTTGCCTCAACCAATGTTTTCCTTGTTTCCGGACATTCCGTCCACTTAGTGCATCGAGTCAATTGCATGATTCTAGCGTTGATGGGGGCACTTCTCATATCCTATATGGTATCAAGCCTCGTTTTTGGTGGGCACTTCGAGCATTTCGTTCACAGAAATCCCTCCCCCCTTTAGAAAGTTATTGCAAGCATCTATCATCGGTCACCTTCCGTGACAACTCGAGGATGAAATGAAGCAGCCGTGTCGGCTTTTTCATCTAGATTTCACATCCACTAGGCCATTGACTAGTAACCCCATTCAATCCCGAAGCATTAGATGAGCTGGATTAGATCCTACTCACTGGCTTCTGTTGTCACTGGTTCCCCAAGCCGCTCCCTTCAAACACACATTCACATATCGCCCCTCTTTCAATCAAGAACTCTGCATGCTGTCCTTTTCCCCCAAGGCACCAATCCGAAACACACCTCTATGCCTCTCCTACCAGAAAATGCCGAGATCCAAGACATCACATTTCTGGGCCGCCTTTGACCGACTCGGTTCTTACACCCTAGCTCTCATTATTTAGCCCTCTGTTATTTTTTGCGCTTTTGTCTTTGAAGACAATCAGATCATATTTGCTGACTATATCTTACTCCTCGCAGGCAGCGACGATTTGTCACTCCCCAAAGGTATGTTTTATAAAAACATGGTCCTTTTCTCCAAGGCCTTTTCTACAGCCTCCGAGTTTTGGAATTCGTTGCTCTGTATAATCACTAACTCCTGGGTAGCAACTGTTCAGAAGATCGTTGGCGAGATTCTCCCCCCTTCAAGTGGCGTCTCGTTCTCTAAGGATGCCCGTGATCTACTCATTGAATGCTGCGTGGAGTTCATCACTCTCGTGTCCTCTGAGGCCAATGAGATCTCGGAGAGTGAGGCCAAGAAGACCATCGCTTGCGATCACATCTCTAAAGCATTGGACACCCTCGGCTTTGGCGACTATGTCCCCACCGTTCTTGAGGCGGCTGCGCAACATAAAGAGACCCAGAAGGTAATTAAGATTTCCAATGCAATGCGACACAGGTGCTAACAATATCCAGGTCAGAGAAAAGAGGGGTAATAAATTCGAGGATAGTGGCTTGACAATGAAAGAATTAGCAGAACTCCAAGAGCAGGTACTTAAGGAGGCTAAGATGAAGCAGCAGGGTCAGGTGCCAGGCGCTTCAACCCACCTCGAATAGTACGGGCTTCACGGTGTAATGTTCTTCCTCCGCGAGCATAGCAGCAGGTGTGGAATCACAGCCTGGTTAGTGTACAGTGTGGCAATGACGACTGATAATACATCGGACGGCGTTATTTGGAGGTAGGCAGGTGAATTTTCAGTGGCAACGGCGTCGATTGATCGGTTGTGTCAGTTTTATTAGTGCTTTGATCGCATAGAAAAACTAGGTGTCGTGTCTAGAATATCAATTTCTCAGTTGAGTAAGCCACGCTACTTATAATATCCATGCATTTTGTTCTAGCCAAGGGGAGCCAAGAACTAAAAGGTGACTTACGCTCCTGCGCTTGAAGTCCTACCAAGCACTGTCCTAGAGGCGATGGTAAATCTTATCTCTAGCAATAGGAGGTGCTCATAAGCGTGGGTAGATATCTGATAACCCCTCTAAGGCCGCCTATTATATATGGTTCAATATACTACCTGATATCAAGGTCCGAAAATATATTATACACACTAGGCCCGTTATTAGGTGTACATTTAGAGGTAACTTATCTGCATGCTAGGCTATGTGGAAATACGGGGGTATGCGTGCAGGGGCATACCCTTGGTCTCCTGTATATATATATACGGGCTTTGCCCACCTATCTAGACTCACCTTGAACTAATACACTTGATCCTATCCTCATATATTCGTGCTATCTCAACAATTTATTCTGAGGGGTTATGTTTCAGTTGAACTGTGCAAATGCTGGGGTGTCTACATGTCATATATTCTCATAAATGAATAAAAAAACCTTCCCCCCCCTTTTCTTTTACCCTTGTCCCCTTATCTTCCTAATAGCACACCTATGTTAAAGATAGCCATAGACTATACTGTTATAAGTGCTCACGAATCCTCCCTGGAATCTTTGCTACTATGATCTACGACGCACTCTCGGAAACTCATAGCTGACTTCAACTTCAATTTGGGTTTCTTAGTTGTCTGTACTTGAAGATTAGCATACGGCTTATTATCCCGGTTCACCACGCAGAATATGCATTGTCCACTCATTGTAATGTGTAATTTAACCTCCCATAACTAGATCAGGGCAGCTCTGACTTGTCTAACTATATTTCCATGCTATTTCATTGACCCTGCAACCACCCATCCAGCTTAGTCGACCCCCCTCGGCGGTTAATGGCCCCTGTTGGGCTAACCTAGGCAACATGTCAAGGCAGACCTCTCCCAAGTTCTTAGCAAGTGCCGTTCCCAGGCTGAATACTGCCGCAGCCCAGTGATGGCCATAACTAGGACTCTATCTAGGCAAGAATAGAAGTGATAAGTGGAATAGCTAGCTTCATCGCAGTCGACGACTACTAGCAACTACTCCAAAACTCATTAATGGACTCAAGTTGTTTACCAAACTAGACAATATTTAATACGGCAGGTGGGAATACTGCATTCTTTTGGTTCCCTCGCTAGAAACACTATCAACGATGAGGCAGTTAAGTACGCTTTCTCTCGACTTTCTACTACCTAGCCTACACTGCTTCAGACTATAGAAACTGATTTAAAATTCGTCCCTTCGCAACTGGAAAACCTCCTCACTGGATGCGAGCGAGGAATGAAGGCAAGTGACGAGATATGGTTGAGACACGAGAAGAAAATCGCAGCACTTCGTTCCAAGGCTAGGAAACCACCGGAACACCTTCAATTCACGTTTAGTTGCACCTATTTATTTGCGTCAACTTTCGTCAACAGGGTATTTTCTGACACTAGCTTGAATCTCTCACTGGTGACTTCAAAGGTCAAATAGAAAGATGCCCATGGATGTCCATGAGACAGCGATAAGTCAAACAACGACCACCAGTACCCATCGGCTTATAAATGAAGTTAGCACACAAATAGATCAACGATATTAAAGGAGCAATGATGGGCTGAGCTCTTTGAACGACGTTCAAATAGACCAGGGTCGCATGAGGTAAACAGCACGCCAATAATCGACAGTCTCGATCAGTTGCATTTGTCCAGTTATGTAGCAAATGGTGGATATCTCCCCCCTGAGAAAGACACCTTATAGTACAAACCTTTAGTACAGATATGAGTGCTAATGTCATAAACAAGCTTCTTCCAGTCGCTTTCCTTTACCGATGCTGCCTATCCACGAGCTACTTCAATACACATATAACAACAGCCTACTTTGGCTAAGACGGAAGGGGTGATCTAGCTATTTGCCAAAGAGCCCACTCGCCCGTCTATTTTAACCTCCAGCTTCCCCTGAAAATTTACTCTCAGCCCTCGAGGCTAATATAGCTGTAGATTCGATCGAAAATCTTGTATCCCATGGATTCTGATCCGGATGCCTGCGATTCCCGCGTACCAAACACACCATGATTGCGTTCGTGTGCTAGTTGAGAAAGAGTGATTGAAACGCGTGCGATAAGAACGGATAGACGGCACCGCGGTATGCCACACTATCGATGCAGCCCGGATCTTCTACAAGTCCGTCATACATTTACTCCAGCGTAATGTTTGCACTTGCAAACCACCCGTCTCGGGCCCGGGCTGAGGAGGTGGAGAAGAAATTCGACCTGCTTGTTCAGGCAGGGGTGGACGTCAGGATAAAGGATCAGCTTGGGTATACTCCTTTCACGAGTATTGGTGAATAAAGAAATCTCTATGCTTCTCGGGTTGCTGCTTGATGCCGGTTGTCAGTTCGACAGCACCAACCCTGATACCAACGCGCCACACACTACCGCTACTATAGACTGTTGGAATACCTACAAGTTGTAAATGACACTAAATTTGTCGCAGACGTATGAGTTTGACGTCGTCATGACCGGCGTACACCATTAGACAAGTTTATACATAGGATCGAGGCGTTCCAGACCCTCATTACAAACGTGGGAGACCGGTACCTCTAAGCAGAGATCCGAATCCTCAGCCTGGTGGCCAGATATACCAGGGCGAATAACTAGTCGCAGGCGAGGAAGGCACTGGAGGCCTTCATCCAGGCCAAGTTGTATTGGGACATCCTGAAGAACCACAGGACGTTTTAGGCTATCAACGTATAGGTCCGCGAGCGGATGGCCGAGGCTGCCATTGAGTGCCTCGTGGAGTTCATCGAGCTCTCAAGAGACCGGATGGAAACCGAGCCTTTCGACGACGAAGCCTAGGGTATGACGAGCTAGAACAAGATGAGGACTGGGAGATCTTATGCGTATATTGCCTTTAGCGGTATACGGGAAATAGGTACGTGACTAGAATATGGGAGAGAGTTCGGTTCGATAGAGACGCTCATGTATGCCATTAGATAACTCGTTCTTCGGTCATGTAGCAGACTATTTCCACAAAAGGAGGAATCTATCATATGCCGACAGCAGCCTTTAGAGTGCCGTGTAGCACAGTTGACGCAACTGTACCTTTAGAGTAGTATCAAAGGCCCTATCCACCTTAGGAAACACTGGAAGATAGAGTAGAAAGGGGGTATAGCGGGCTGTAAATATATTCTATTCACTATATCTTGTACTAGGTATTCTTCATTCCCGGAAAGAAACAACTCTCGATTCTTTCGACCCAATCCTTCACCTATAGTATCTATGCTAACGGGATATCCAAACGGGATGCTGCACAGGGCGAGATGCAGCCACCTTAACGAAGAAACCAATCATCTCCACTCACGCTGCCCTTGAGGGTTTCCCACCTCAGTTAAATCGGAGGGGAAGCAAAGTCCAATGAACGAAGAGTGCAACAGACCTTATTCGGTTGACTCGCGACGGACTAGTGGAATTGATAGGGCAGATCTTGCGGCCCGGCCCGTTCGCTATTTTCCCATCGCTTGGATTGGCGGTGGTGGTTTTCGCTGCGTCAGCGAGGAGGCGAGGAAGCCCGGAAGGAAATAAAAACGGCCGGGACAATCAATTGGCCTTGATCAGCTGCGGTTCTACTTTACTCACAGTTGTCCTATAAAGGTTTCGGTGTGAATTATCGCCCAAGAAGACCCGACCCGAGCATACAGAATAAATGATACGGTCAGCCATGACGACTGCGATCTTCAATCTGAAGCCCGTAGAACTCGAGCCCAGTGTTTAAGTATTCGGCGCCCTTCCATTATTATCTCTCACTGAGAATGCTAAGGCTAAGGCCAAGGCTAAGGCTAGGGCTGTATTCGGCTCGTGTACCATCGTGAGTCAAGCCGCCGGCGTCGAGGGGTTGGTTCGAAGTTGGGCTCCAACCTGATGAAACGGAGTAAAAGGTAACCTCGGCCTGATTGTCACACCCCGTGTCGCCTCTCAATTCCATACACGGGGGATCTTCTGCCGTGCCCAACGGGCTAAGCCACTACAGCCTTATGCCGTATCCGAGAGGAAAAGGGCATCGAGATTCTTCCATCGTTTTCGCGACATGGGATTTGGATTTCCCTGGAAGTCTGTTTCGTCATGGGTATGAAAAAAAAAACCTGCCAATAGTCAGAATGGTCTAGAAGGCAGAGTGCACTAGGTTAGCCAGATTGACCATAACAGGTTATAGGGTGGTGATGTCGTAGTTATGTAGTATGTGCAAGTGGTGAGCTATTATGTAGTACGGCGTAGGTAGCATTATATTGGTGGTATTATGTTATGCACAAGGGTACACGAGGTACATAATGGAGGTACAGAATACAACAGTGGATTAAGACCATGGATAAAATCGATTAGTGTAGGATTGGCTTCATAATGGCCCGTGCTCCGATATGCACAATGGCGTCAGCGATTCCGAGCTGGTTTTTTTGCTGTCGAAGCGCCGCCCCCGCTTTGCAAAGCGCCCGCTGGCCGCCGGCTCTCCCGACTCTCCTCTCTGGACACTCCTCTCTGCCCTCGCTCAGCATCCACGCCTTCTGTACGTACTGTACTGTATGATGATGCATTCCACATATTATACCTCCCGTCTCTGTCAACGGAATGGGCGGATAGAATACATGTTCTGGCATCTCCATGTCAACAAGCTGTCATCATCTGCGTGCGCAGGCGAGACGGGCAGCTCATTTGTCTATCACCTCGACTCATTGCCCAACCACCTCACAGCCCATCTGCAGTCTACAGCTAGTGCTGCAGGCTCACGCGGCATCCATCACGATCATAAGCCCCCGGGGCCCGCTCCCCCCATAAGCCCTCAGCCAACAGTCTGGGCGGCTGGGCCACGAGTTCGCGCAGAAGCGAGATGGTAGGAGCCCGTCTCCCATTAGCCACGACACCAGTTTGTCTCCCCCCGCCGGGGTTGGGAGCGAAGGGGACCAGCAGAAACAGGAGGAGATCCTCCCACCGTTGAGATGTACCCTCTACCCTTCTTGCATGCGGACATTGTTGTCCAAGCAGAAGTTCCAGTTTCTTCCAGGGCCGTACCGTATCGTAGCCCAGAGAGCCGGGGTCCGGCTGGAATACTCCAGGCTGTAGCAGGAAGCCTGGCCAGCAGCGCCTTGATTCCCACCAAAGCCCGTTTCCCCCTCCCACTAATTACCCTGTTGAGGCCCTACGTATGTTCGCTGCACATTGCCTCCCCAGTATCAGGTGCTGTGGGATGACGACGTGTGCTCCCATTAGTCCTAGTCCTTGGTCCAACTGAAGCTACGTCTTATTCATCGTGTCCGTCTGGCTTGACACCCAACACGAGACCCCCCGGCATCCCTGAACCCGCAGCCTTTTGAACCTGATGACCCTCCCTTGTCAGCCCCCAAACCACTCTCTGACAAACCTGCGCTTTAAATCTTTTTTCTCCTTCTTCTCTTGTATTACTCTCGCCTGCCCTCATCTGCGTATGACGAGAAGAGAAGGTTTCTCCTTCGCCTAGATCAACCACGATTCCGGTGCCTTCTCGAGAGTTTCCATCGTGTCGGGCCGCAGTGCGCTATCGTAGCGTCTTACTCCTCTTCCCCTCCTCGGCCCATTCCTACTTTTCACCCTCCCCCGCTATAAGCGCCACCTTGCTTGTGAACTTACTTACACACACACCATTGTCCATTGACCGCTTCTTCGCTTCATCTGTCTTGCAAAACCATTAGGCCTCCTGAAAGGGATCAACGACTACCTTCAAGATGGCTTACCGAAGTTCCCGCAGCGACTTCACTGTCAGTGAGCGAGATTTCCCTCCTGGACCCCCTCGGCGAGCACCGCCAAGAGGCTTTGATGACGTAGATGCCTACGATCGTCACAGCCCGGCGCCACGCCGTGCACCACCTGTACGCGAGTTTGAGGACGCAGATATAGACCGCACTCCTGCTTTTCTTCGCGAGGATAACAGACGGACAGAGGCTGGTCCGCTGGTTCTCCGATCGAGAGAGGTCGAGTCCATTGACCGTCGACGACGCAGTCCCAGCCCTGGCTTTAGGTACCGAGACTCTCGCCTGGTCTCCCGTGAGCCTTCAATGGAAAGACGCTCGTCGAGATTTTTCGACAGATCACCATCCCCCCCTCCCGTGCGAGTAGAGTCTCGCATAGTAGAGCGGCGACGAGAGCGGTCGCCGAGTCCAGAGAAAGAGCGAGATCACATCCGCCTGCGAATTGAACGCGAGAGAGAAAAGGAGCGAGTTCCATCCCCTAGCCCATCACCCCCACCCCCACCACCAGCACCGCAAGTTATTCGAGGGCCTACGATCGAGCGGGAGGTCATCACCCACTATCGTGATATTGATCATGGTAAGTCTCCGAACATGACCCGAGCCCATCATGGAGTACACCATGTGCCAACCGTCAACCTAGGCATCGAACGGGCGAAACCGCCTAGCCCGCCTCCTGCGCCTAGACGGGCACCTTCACGCGTGAGAGATCGAGAGACAGATATAGATATATATACCTCGCGCGGTGAGATGGATATTGATGTCCGTAGCCGCGCAAGGTCTCGCTCCCGCCCAGCCCCTACCCGGCCCCGCATTCTTCAGCGGCCTTCGTCGTTTGATGAGGATGACATAATCATCCACAAGAATCGTGACGTGCTTCGTGTCACGGATACTCACCGCCGATCGCAGTCTGCAGCGCCCGTACCTGACTTTGATGATGAAGCCGAATACATCACTGGCAAGATCGACGCACGTGGACGCATGGGCGAAGCCTGGAATGGCGCTACTAAGGACTGGACAATAGTCGATGTGCCGCCAGGAACCGAGCGTGTAAAAATGGATGGCGTAGGTGGCGGCGGCGCTGAGGTGACCTGGCAGCGATACAACGGCGTTCGGAGAGCTAGGTTCATATCCGAACGGGATGGCACTGTCGTGAGCTCAAGCCCTACCGTCGCTAGCGAGCCCGTGCGGGGACGAGAGCGTGAGCGAGATCCGTCTCGTGAGCGCGAACGACTAAGCGTGTCGATCTACGATGGGCGTGAGAAGTCCCGCGACCGTGAAGTTGAGTTGGAAGAGGTGCGGGATAGACGCATCTCTATCCGTGAAGGCGACAGGGTACCGACCAAACGACGTAATGACATGTGGACTGAGATCACAAAGGATCTCGTCGTCCGCGAGGCGATTGAGCGCCTAGGATACGAATACGAGGAGACTGAATGGTTTTTCTACGTTATGCAATATCTACGCTATGTGAGTTTTACCATTTTTCTTCCCCGGCAATGAAGCAGTACTGACAGTAAACAGGAAGATGTTGTCGAATTGGTTAACGTGTCCGACGACATTCGACGAGCTCGCAGACACAGAGCTCGCGAGATCGAATGGGAACGCGACTACCGAGATGGCTGGGACCGCCAACACCGCAGCCGCAAATCTACGGGCTGGGACAAGATCGACGATGAGCGTATCACGGAACGTGAGGTTCTCTATGATCGTTACTACCGCTGAAGCATTTTGCCCGTGAAATTTATCCTAACCTTAGACAACCCTTCTTGGCCTTTTTTGTTTGCGAATATGTCTTGAGAGTATGGCAATAAAATATTAGGGTGGCACGTCTTCCAACCACACCACCCAACCTGTCATAGGGAGGCTCTACGGCTACGACGCTAGGCACTCGAACGCGACGTTGGAATAGAATCTAGGACAATTGTTACCTTGTTTCGTTTGGAAATTTACGGCGAGAGTTCTTGAGGGAGGTGTTTGTACTTCAGGGATTTTTATTTCTCATATTCCGATTTTTTTTTTGGGGGGTGTGTTTCCTACGTGTCACGGATTATGAATACAAAGTCATGCCGAGGAAAGACGAATAATTTTTGTTTGGTGAGACAGAAATTCGTGTATCTAGACAGCAGAAGACATGAATCTAATGACTTACGATAATAGCCTATACATGCATTTGGTGACCTTTATTACCATAGTGAAAGCCTCTTGGTTTATTATAAGTCATGCCTGATTGTCCGGCAATCCCCAAGCCGTTTGGAGTTCCTCGCTCAAAGGTGTATATAATAAGAGTAGACAGAACCCCCGAGTAGGTATGCGACACTAGTTCCTCCCTCAGGAAGTGGAAAGGTTCCATCGAGTCGAAGATGCAAGACCTATCTATAGTGAGCCAGCCAGCCATTCAGTCAGTCCATGAGAAGGTTACGCTACTCAATAGATCCAACAGAAGCCATCTGAAATTGCCGGGCGACCTATTTATTTGGCCGCATCCTAATTAATAGGTAGTCTACAAAGTACATAAGTAGGTAGTAACTTTCTTTGCCCTTATTTAGGTATGTACCTACCTACATGTAGTACATGTATTGACATAAGTAACTCTGTATCGTAATACTGTTTGTTGCCGTGTGACTCGAGGCTCAACCACGTTTCGCGGGTTATGTAGGGAGGGGAGTATTGGGCGTGAATGAAGTTTGTATGGGTAAAAGGGTATAGGGCAAAGGACAGAAGGTATGGGTAGGTACTTACTATGTGCGTTCTGTGTACTTAAGAGTAGGGAGGTGGTGTGTATGGGGAGGTGGATGTACGATGTGCTTGTTGTACCCGGGCCCCTCGGGATTTGAAGGTAAGAACTGTTTTCTTTCTTTCTTTCTCTCTGTCTGTCTGTCTGTCTGTCTGCGGTTGATATGGTATGTAGGTGGTTGTGTCTTCCCTCTTCTCACGTAGGTCGTATCCATACGAGAATAGAAACAGCTTTTTCCTAGAACTTGGATTGCTGGGTCTTTATTACGCTACGCGAGTCGTATCTAAGTTGCTGGTTTGGTTTGGACAGATGCCATGGACGAGAATATAGAGACTGGCAAGATTACAATTATTTAGATATATACCTACATATGTCTGTAAGTGGGTGGAATGATCTCTGTCTTCCCTCTCTTGTCGGGAAAACTAGACCTCTCTATATATTGTCCCCCTTTAAACCTACCTGTCATGAATGTACGTACGTACGTATGATAAGGCCAAATCAAGCTTGGTTTCTTGTCCCGGGTGAAATAAAAACAGGATAATTGATGTTATGCTGATGCGGTTTTGATTCTGGGGAAAATTATCACGAATCCCTTGCCAGAAATATGGACCACGTTAGATATAAGTAAAGGGGGTGTTTTGCCAAAGCACCTGTACATAAGCGAAAAGAGACTCGATTTCTCTGGCGCTGCATGAGACTGTACGTATATACTAAGGGGAAAGAAGGAAAGTTGAGAGATGATATGTATCCTGGGTTCCATATAGAGTTACCTCTGCCTACCTAGCCCAAGTTTATATCCTCTTTCGCGAGAAGGCCGTGCTCTTCCTGACACATACTACATGAGATAACATATACTATAACCGCCCAAGTCCACGGAAGGTTAACACCGACCTACCTACCTAGTTGATACGGGCTATCAATGGCAATGACATTGTTTCAATATCGAAATGTGGCATATCTACTTTCGAAACCCGAACCTCCATCTTACGCCCTTATACATTTACTATCAATCTACTCAGTAGTCTCAAGAAGGGAAAGGGGAATACACAATACTCTAACCCCCGTTGGCCCCCCATTCGCCATTACTTCACAACACCGAATTCCCTTTCTCCTTCGGGCCCTGGCATGCATACCACCAACCAAACGCCTAACCAACTCCTCGCGGCTCGCGCTTACGTGTGGGGAATAGAGTCGTCGGACGTATTTAGGCAACTCGCTCCCCTCTAGTTGAGGGGCGGAAGAGGGGGAGAATTGGGAAGGGAGGGGGGTTGTGGGAGCCCCCATCCTGTTGGCAGTGCCATCGCAGGGTGTTCGTAGATGATGGTATTTCTGGGATCAGTCGGGGGCGATGTTGAGAAGGTGATGATGATCTTGCATAATTTTTATTTCCTGGCCCGTTGTAATTTCAGTGGCAAGCGAGGTGAGAAGTGGTATCGGACTACGAACATGAAGACGAGCGTATATTTCTCAAGTATTCCTTGTTGAAAAAAAGCATTTATAAACTATTCATAATATACAGCAACTAATCATTTTATTTCATTTATATTCTTGTTTCTTTTTTGTTCAACAATTATGAACATCTCAGTAGCTACCTGGTAGTCAAGGAAACAGGTGCTACCATGTCATGACATATCACAGGAACAGTTACTGTCACCGTGGCAGCTGAAAAATACGATAACAGACCAGGCCACACCGGGATATATTATTTACTTCTTTGAACACCTCTGCATAAAAGAAGATATAGCATTCTCGAATAAGACAACCAAGAATATTTGACCCCGCTTTGCCAGTAAGCAACACCTATAAATGACACATTTCATCAAGGGGACTGTGTGCCTATACCTCGTTCTAGATCGTATCCCGACAAACTCTCGCCCAGGTAATACCAGTTCTACGCGTTGCCGCTCATAATCTCCAGCACGATGCTCTCCATGCTCTGACCGCCCACACTGTCGCCGTCAGCCCACCACGTCCACTGGCGCGTCACCGGCCCCTTGCTAGTGAACCACTGAGCGTCCAGGCTGAGCACCGGCCGTCCGTCGACGAGCGAGAAGTTGACCCTAGCCTCCCTCTCTTCGCGGTTCGTGATTCCCGGGCCCTGGAGCGATTCCACCCAGACGATATCGTCTCGTTCCAGCTTCTGTGCCGCGACCTCCGCCAGCTTCTGGGCCACAGCCCTGAGGGCCGCCTGGCGGAGGTAGTAGATGACGTCCTTGACGTTTGCGTATAGCTGATCTGACGGGGGATACGACTGCCGCAGCGGGTTTGCCGGCTGCTCGATATCTGTTCCCGCCGGTTTCTCCCCTTTCAGCAAGGCAGAACTAGGGTCCGTGGACGTGAGCGAGATGTTAAAGTGGATTCCGATAAACGGTACCACCGCGGCGCGGCTGGCAGTGTAGAGCTGTGTATCGGGCGTGATGGTGAGTGTGAAGTTGGACACGAGGTTTCCCACGAGCTGGTTGATCCAATTCAGTTCCGTTTTAGAATTACGGCGCTGGTGCTTAGGTGGGATTGGGTATGAAGTTTCGGCTTGTTGCGTCGAGGAGTAGACGGCCGTAGACACGCCGGCGCGTCGTAGCGTGAGGACTAGGTCTTCTAGGGAGTTTTCGACGGTCCGGCTGTTGTTGACGAACTCGAGCCGGGAGATCATCGCACGGAGGATGCTATAAGGTTGGTTCGCAGCCATCCGCTTGGGGGGGAAGTTTGATAGGACGGTGCGTTTATAATAATTCTGCCTATGTCCTTGAAACAGGAGGAATTGCATAAACGAGTAAAATGACAAGGAACAACAGTCGACGCAGGAGAAGTCTTGATAGGTGGCATCTGGCTCTGCTAGGTCCTCGAGGGTCCAGATGACTTCGGTTTGCGCATTTTGTTTCCAGACGATAGCCGGCCCGTCGTAGTAGACATCCGAGGCAAGAAGGGTGCGAGCTTCCCGATTGAGTTCGTACCATAACTCCTGGTGGAACACGGTATTCCTGGCTTCTAGGACCCTGTCTTTCAGAGGCGCGTCTTCGGGCGTGCGTCCAGGGAGCGGCGACTGGTCTACGATTCTACCGTTTTTCTTATAGGTAATTCGAACTCTCTGAGAGCCTGCACCGACGGTACCAATGCCTAAACGAACTGTGCCATCATCATTTCGAAGCAAAGGTGCAATGCTATTATTTCTGAATTCGGGCGCAGACTCGGAGAAACCAAATCGAACGCCCAGGGTGTGTGTCTCGTGGGGAAGAGAACAGACCGCCCAACCACTCTCACTAACAGACAAAACGTCGGCCCAGTATTTCGTTTCGAGTTCGATATCCTTCTCTAAGCGCTCTGCAGCTGTCAAGACGGAATCAACCATGTTGTTGATGCCCATAAGTCTCCACCCCGTCGCGACAGCTGTGTCATCTTGAATCCGAGCCTCGGTTATGCTAGACTCCTTGAGCTTGGAAGCTCCCAGGGTACCAATTCCCACGAGATCTCGCAACGCAGGTGACAGTGTGGAGCCGGCTTGCACGGGTGATTCCTTGGAGAGGAGGAGGGATATGAAATCGAGACCGAGCATGGCGGATTGGTGGGCGATCCTGGAGCGCAGCGATTAGCCTACGTCGTGCAGCTTCTTTGTATGCAGCCTACTCACTCGATATTTCTCAAGAACTCCTCCCGCGCGGCAATGACGCTCTTGGACTTGTCGGCATCGGCTTCCTCTTCTTCGTCGGAGGAGCCATCGGTCTTGTCGATATCCATGCGCCCTTCGTCCTGGTCTTTGATCTCGTCGCGCAGCTGGGCTTCGGTGACATTGCGGAAGCCATTGCGCTCGGCATTCACGCGAGCGATGAACTCGCCGAGGTGCTTGGGTTTCTTGTCGCCAATTGGCCACGGGCGAATGGAGAAGGGCGAAGCGCTGATGCTAGCCATGCTTGCGATCGTGATTGGAGTCGTGGTTGAAAATGTTGGTCTATTGTTTGAGTCGGGTTCCAGCCAGCCAAGGTTTGCTTGGCAGCAGATTCAAGGACGACGGGAGACTAATGCGATCAGATAAGCGGTGGCATACATGCACGCCGCCTCTGCATATGCCTACGTATGTATGTCGAGAAAACTTATATACGAGGCAGGTATTGAGGATGATGTTTGTCGGTGCGATGTTGCTTCTTGTAATTCTTGGGATGCAGAAATATGTGCATATGAGGAAGTACATGCATATATTGGGTTTATGCAATATACGGGAACGTAAAAGGTCCAAGCCTCAGCCCTGATTGGTCAGATTACCTATCACTGTCTCGCTGTGGCGCAAGATGGATGCTTGATATTCTGCTCTACCTATGGACGAAAATGCTGATGAGGGAGAGACGAGGAAGAGACTAAATCTGGAAAGTTATAAGGACAATTTGCATATTTATATACATAAGGATTATGGTACGTATCCGCCCAGTATCTATTGTTCTCGACCGTGACTCTATTGTGTAGTGAAGATATCTGGTGAATCCTATTGTCCCTGAAGCTATTGTCCCTGGGGCTGTAGTTCCGAGCTATTATGAGACCCGATATCCTTTACAATATGAGGCAGTAGGTTTAAGGGACGGTGGTTGTACCTACCTATGTATTATAGTCCATGCTAGCAGTGACCTCACTGGACAATCTCAACTAAATTTAAGGCCATGGCGCTTTGACCACCCTACAGTAGTCGTAGGCAGATCAACGGTACGGAGGTACGGATTACATGTACCATACATGAGGTGTTATTCGACTACATAATGTTGGATCTCTTACTCCCAACATATCAACGCAATTATATGCCTAAATGATAGAGGTATGAAAACCTTGAAAATATCTCACCCTTTATAGTTGCCTTATCTATGGGGTCTCGGATCTATATACCTCCCTACCTAAGTCCCCAAGCCGAGAAGAACTTATAAAACTCATCCCGTACCTTTATGTAGGTACGGAGGTTGTCGTCTCGCGTGGGATATCAGTTTCTGGACACGCGTATACCTCACGTACTGATCCTATCGTCGCGGGAATTTCGAACACGTGAAATAGCAGGTTTTCACGTACGAGTTGGTCCGCCATCGACTGATTATCGTAATACCCGCCTAGGTTAGGTGCTTCTAATAAAAAGATTCGGAGCACGACGTCCATCGTGCGGGCCCGGTCCGGCATTACAAGGTGGCGAACGCATGGTAGCATTTGAGTAATCTCAATTGCCGTGCAACCTGGAGCCCTGGGCTGTTCAGTCGGAGGTACCTAGCAATGGCCTGATGCCCCTGATGATATATCACATCTCCAGATACGATTGAGACTTGAGTATAATCAGATCCATATGGTGATTTGTTGGAAATATTTCGCAGCATGTTTAGGTAGATATCAGAAGAAACAACCTTGTTAGTCCTACTTAAGGTTACCTAGGTAGGTATGTATGTATGTGCATTAGAGCGGTTTAGAGAGATGAGCAGCGTATGACGTTATAAAGGTTAAGTAAGTTAGGTTACCTGCAGCCTTACTTTTTCACCTTGGCTCTCAGCTTTGACCAGCGGGAATTGTGTGGGGCTCCAGTTGGCGTATCGGTGGTATGATCCCTGTGCAACATCCCGCCGTGATTCATGCTGTGACCTCACCTTCGAGAAAAATAGCTCCCCGCACCACCGATAAATACCTACCTAGGTACGTACTGCCCGATAAGAGAGCTTAGCATCTGTAGGCCAAGGTTTTCTTACACAGCACCCTACGCAATCCACCTCACCTTTCTCATTACATACAACCGACCAAATACCGCACCTCCTCCTCTTCTTCTCTTTAGTCTGCTGCGCAGTGAAGGCCAAGACCCAAGGAGCGAGCCTTCTTCTTTCCTCTTTCTTCTTTCTTGTTTCTCTCGCTACGTCCACCATTGCTAGAAAAAAGGTACTCGGCTTACGGGTTAAGGAGAGCATCAATACGTTCACTTCCCCTTCCACCCCCCTCCATTCTTGACCTGTATATTCACCACCACCACACATACCTAGCTATCAACCTATAAATCCCTCCTGCTGACCCTACCTTTTCCCACCTCTCTTCTCCCCTCTTTTTTTAGACCGTCCAAGACTCAAACGCCTTCTTCTGCCTACTACCCCCGCGAATACTTCAACCATGGCTTCACCAAAGAAGAAGATCGCCGTTATGACCTCGGGTGGAGACTCCCCGGGCATGAATGGCGTGGTACGAGCCGTGGTGCGCATGACTATCCATATGGGTTGCGATCCCTATTGCGTCTACGAAGGTTACGAAGGTCTGGTCCAGGGCGGCAAATACATCCGTAAGATGGCGTGGAACGACGTACGAGGTTACCTGTCCGAAGGAGGAACACTCATCGGAACCGCGAGGTGCATGGCCTTTTACGAAAGACCCGGTCGACTTGCCGCTGCCAAGAACATGATCCTCCATGGCATCGACGCCATCATCATCTGCGGCGGTGACGGCTCACTGACCGGTGCCGACAAATTCCGCGCCGAATGGCCTTCTCTCCTCGAAGAACTCGTCTCGACTGGCCAATTGGAGAAGCAACAAATCGAACCTTTCCGCCACCTCAACATCGTAGGTCTGGTCGGTTCTATCGACAATGACCTCACGGGTACGGACGCCACTATCGGTGCCTACTCCGCTCTGGCACGTATTTGTGAGATGGTCGACTATATCGAGGCCACTGCCTCTTCGCACTCCCGTGCCTTTGTCATCGAGGTCATGGGAAGACATTGTGGCTGGCTTGCTCTGATGGCCGGAGTGGCCACCGGTGCCGACTTCATCTTCATCCCCGAGAAGCCCAGGGAGGACAACTGGAAGGAAGAAATGTGTGGTGTCATCCGTAAAGTCAGTATTTTTCTTTACGTCAGCCAAGGCCACTTTGTGTGTCAGGTCTAGCTAACAGCCCTGAAGCACCGTGAGTGGGGAAAACGAAAGACAATCGTTATTATCGCCGAGGGCGCCAATGACCGCTACGGCAACAAGATCACACCGGAAATGGTGAAGGACCTCCTAGCAGACAAACATGGTCTAGCTCTTGATACGCGCATCACGACCCTTGGCCATGTTCAAAGAGGAGGAACCGCGGTGGCTTACGACAGGATGCTTGCTACCTTACAAGGAACTGAGGCCGTCAAGGCTGTCTTGGAGGCTACCCCCGAGACGGAGACTTGCTTTATCGCTATGAACGAAAACAAGATCGTCCGAAAGCCTCTGATGGCTGCCGTACAAGAAACCAAAAAAGTTGCAACAGCCATCGAAGCACAAGAATTCGACAAGGCCATGGCACTTCGTGACACCGAGTTCATTGACCAGTACAAGTCTTACGTGATGACGACTAGCATGGGTACCAATGAGGATATCCTGCCAGAGGACAAGGTAAGCCGGTCCTTTATGTTTTGAAGGATATCTCGCTAAGGTTTTGCGTAGCGCATGAAGATCGGCTTCATCAATGTTGGGGCACCTGCTGGCGGTATGAACGCTGCGATCCGGGCCGGTGTGGCTTACTGTCGATCACGTGGGCATGAACCCATCTCAATTAACAACGGCTTTGCTGGGTTCGCCCGACACCACGGCGATGAACCTGTGGGTGCCGTGCGATCATTTGACTGGCTTGAGGTCGATGGTTGGGCAAGTAAGGGTGGTTCAGAAATAGGAACAAACCGGGAACTGCCCGAGGAATCCGGCATAGAGCACATTGCCAGTTTGATACAGAAGTACAAGTTTGACGCCCTCTTCCTGATCGGCGGTTTCGAGGCCTTCCATTCCATCTCGCAGCTACGCAAGGCTCGGGACAGATTCCCCTCTCTCTGTATTCCGTTGACGCTGCTTCCCGCCACCATCTCAAACAATGTCCCCGGTTCAGAATATTCCCTGGGGTCCGATACGTGTTTAAACGAGCTCGTAGCCTATTGCGACAAGATCAAGCAGTCAGCATCTGCTACACGACGACGAGTCTTCGTCATCGAAACTCAGGGTGGACGATCTGGTTACGCCGCCACCCTTGCTGGGCTTGGGGTTGGCGCGAGCGCAGTTTATATCCCCGAGGAGGGCATCAGCCTAGCGATGCTCAACGCAGACGTGGGGCACCTGAAAGAGGTCTTCAGAAAGGACAAGGGCCAGTCTAGAGCAGGAAGACTGATTCTCGTCAATGAGAAGGCTAGTAAGACGTATACCGCTAAGCTCATCGCCGACATTATCCGTGAAGAGGCACATGATCGGTTCGAAGCTCGGGACAGCATTCCGGGTCATGTTCAGCAAGGCGGCGTACCCTCGCCAATGGACAGGTGCCGAGCGGTCAGGCTCGCCATCAGGTGCATGCAACACCTGGAGACGTTCGGGCCTAAGGGCTACCAAACGCCTGACAGAATCCGTGAAGCTCCGTTGAGCGCATCGGTCATCGGTATTAAGGGGGCTTCTGTCGTCTTCTCTGCCATGAAGGAATTAGAGGAGACGGAGACAGACTGGAAGAACCGGCGGCCAAGGACTGCCCATTGGATGGGCTTGAAGACGGTGGTTGACATTCTCGGCGGCCGGCCTGAGTATCCACTGCCAGAGAAGAGCCTGGTGGGCCTTTTAGCCAAAGACGCCAAGCGCGGACTGATTGCCGACTAGGTGGCTGGATTTCTAGGGATAAAAAAGTGTATGCTATTGGATGGCCGGTATTGAATAACATTGGGGTTCTTATCTTCACGACGCTTGTTGAATTATTATGAAGTTTGTGTGGTTAACGTCTGTACTGGTGTATTGCAGAATTTGAGATTAGGTGACGCTTCCTTACTCCCTGGTCATTGACAATTGCTAGGGTGTTGATTGGCTGGCTGATCGTCAGCACGGAAGGGGAAAGTACTGTTATACTGTTAAAGAGATTTATGTACTTCTTATAACTGTGTTTAAAATGTAGCTTCAAGAACTTTTTTTCTCGCACGTCTAGCTAGTGTAAATGCATATTACCTCTGTACGAAAATCTATCTATACTCTTATATAAACAGATAGAATTATCTTCACTTTAGTTTTAAACCTATATTTTTCAAGCGGTATAAACTATCAGGTCGTCTATCTACCGCGCTAGGTTCGCTCAAGGCAGGTGGCGTAATTAACGTAAAGATATAGACTTTCATAAGTATATAAGTTACTTATAAGCCCCTGGGTGCGTGTAAGAGGATGTAGGTAGTTTAACATTATACAATTCAAAGTTGTTCATGGCATAAAGTCTTTTACATGTATTCCTGGAATTGCTTTTTCTCAGCAATGCCGAAACTGTCCACTTCCATTGTTAGGTACCGTTTAGTACAGTGCATAAGATCGTATATAAAATAGGTACAACACGGGGTAAACGAAGTATATAGGTATAGAGTAAGTAATCCATGCAAAGCCACATGCATATTCCGAAACAATAACCACCTCGAATACGTACATAGACGGACAAGGAGAAAACTCGAGACTTTTACAGCTTCCGTGATGGGTTAAGCACATCTGCTTCATTGCGGTTTTGTGAAACAATAGTAAAAAGATGGTATGGATCTTGGTTACATGGTGCGGTTATAAGTGGGTAGGTAGGTAGGTATATAAATACATAGCGTAGATGCATATATTAAATGCATGTATCTATCTCTCTTAATATGGACTTTGGTAGCCTTGCTTATTCCTCCATCACTCTTTTCCCAACATGGTCTCAATTGATTCCACATCCACGTGCACCCTTTTTTTTTCTTCTTGTTTTCCTTTTTTAGTCTCCGAGGTAATACCTATGAGTAGGTGGCGTCTGAAGCTACGGGCGGGAGCCGTTCGGCTGGTTTCCATAACCCCCCCCCTAAACAACTTACGATTGGCTACTTCGTACATACTAAGTTATATTTATAGCGCGCTGCGGTATGAGGCGAACTTGTTTTCAGCGAACACCACATGAGCGATCCCAATCTCACTACTCAGCTGTACAATTTTATTTTTATTTTTACCTGATTACTAGTATAGGTTACAATAGGTAGGTAGGTGCATCATTTCGTGGCACAATGTGTAGTTTTCTTGAAGTTAAGCTCGCCACGTTTTTCTCCGATCGTACCGCAGATTTCTGCAGCACTGGGATCAGGGACGAGATGTCGAGAGACAATTTATGTATAGCGGGATCATCAGGGCGTGGGCATGGAAACCCCATGTCGGGCCCAATCAGAACCCCAGGTCTCTCCGCTTTCATAGAGGATCTTGAGAGGTCCATCGAACAGGGGCACTTTGCACAAGCATTGGGCCGTTCTCTGTCATCATAATCCACACTCTACCTTGACGAAGGAACGTTGCCAGGAACGTCCTAGTCTGGTTTAATCTGCGGACGTAGATTGTCTCTAGATCGACATGCCTGTCACGCTTGTCATCCACCTGCAGCCACTCCAGCGGCTGACGCGAGCAGGCGAGAGTTCTTTTTTTTCTTCCTTCACTCTTGCTCTGTAGTCGCTTTCAGTCTCTTCTTCCTCTCCCTTCTTCCTCCCATACCTACCATTCTGCATGCTGCTTACCAGGAGGCGCTACGAATTGCCGCTGTCGATAACTGAGAAAACACGCTCTACGATGGAACGGTCTACCTAGCCCAAGTTCGTTCCCCGTGCTCAGTTTTGTCAGTCTTTTCCTAAGCTAGCTAGCTGTAAGGATCGCGGCGGGCGCGACCGGCTGCTGGTTAGGACCATGGCTTCGAAACTCGGCGCTCTTTTTTATTTTTACTCGGCATGGCTGCTCGTCACGCCCGTCGCGTGTGGCTCGATAGCGGCCTGGTGGAATGGTCGGGGCCCAAATATTATTTTGCAGGACGATGCCACGGGTGGCATACGGTATAGCCTCTGTAATGGAAACTATACGCCCATCGTCCCCGACGACAACATTACGGCTCCCTTGACGAGTCATCCGCCTAAGAAGAACACGAGTTTGGCGGCAACCGGGTGGGTGGACGATAAGACCAGCTGGGTAAGTAAGACGCGATAGACCGGACCTGATTGTTTGGATAATCATCACGGACCAGAGAGCCAACCAAAGCTGTCTTGTATGTGAGACTCGAAAGTGGACCCTTGCTGACGCCATTGCAGGCGTCGATTTTCTATCTGGATGATAATGATGCCATTGTTAATTCGCTCTTGCAATGTGACTGGGGTACTGGACGTTGGATGAACAACGGCGATTATGTGATTTCCGGAGGCGCGCCCAAGGCCGCTCCCACTTCGGGTCTCAGTGCGGTACTGTTGGGAGCAACCGACGGCTATCGTGTTTTCTACAACGACTTGGAAGGGACGCTACATCACGTCGGATACACGTCCAACACGGAGTGGGCGTACTACGGCGTCGTCTCACAAGACCAGGCATCTTCGCAGGCCATCGGGTCGACGTTCTATTCGCGGGACAACCGCGTGAACATAACCGTCGTGAGACCCAGAGACTCGAACAATTTCGGCGAGTCAAGATTATATAGCGACCATCTTTGGCATGTTTGTAAGTTCAGCTAAGGAAAGAAAGAAAAAGGATAAGATGGGTCGCTTGCGTGGCTAAGCCGCTGACTTTGCCGAACTATAGCAAGCCTTCCGGAGCCCTTGACACGGACTGGAAACCAGAGCACTAATGCCACATCGGAGAGCAATCTGGTTCTGGATACCGTGATTGCGAATTTCAGTCTCCCTGCTTGGAGCGGAAATCCGTCCAGTATCGGCGTCGGTATCGATAACTCTTTGACTCGCTATATCTTCTACATAGGCAACGACAGCCAGCTATACCAGCTCTACAACGGCGAGGGCTACTGGGCCCCTTCCGAACGGCCCGACGAGACCTCCTGGCCTGCGGCCGACACCGCCGGGGGCCCTCTCGGCATTGCGAGCGACTCTAACACCCAGGCGATACGTCTTTACTACACGAGCGGCGGTAAGGTCGTAGAGGTCGCGAGCAACGACGGCAAGTGGGCAGAGGCCACCGTTCTCCCGTCCGTCAACGAAACCCAGCCGACGTCCTCGTCAGACCCGAGCGGCACCAGCACGTCGGGAGCTACGCCTAATGGCGGTCTCAGCGGGAGTGCCAAGGCTGGCGTCAGCGCCGGCGTCACGATAGGCGTGATAGCGATCGGGGGCATGGCCGCCGCCCTCTTCCTGCTGCGCAGACGACAGCGCCAACTCGATGCTGCTGCTGCTACAGCCGCCGCCGCCAGTGCAGGGAGTGGGAACGATCAGAATACGACGTACGGCAGCCAACCGCCGAGCGAGCTCGTCGGCGCGGCGTACAGGAACAATGCGCACGACGGATACGCGCCCCAGGGCTACCCGCCACAACAGCCCCTGATGTACTCGGTAGACCAGAATGGTTACGCGCAGGCGGCGGCGTATTCGCACCCACAGCAGCAGCAGCAAGGCGGCGGCGGCGGCTGGGGGGCCTACGACGCGGCGACGAACGGCGGTGACCAGTACCCCCTACAACAGTACAGCCATAACTACCAGCAACCTCCGAACTACTATCATCATCCGCAGGAGATGCCGGCCCAGAGCCGACCGGTCGAGATGATGGGCGAGGGACACTATAAGGAGGCGCCGTGATAGTGATACATGGCAGTTTCATGGGAATAAATGATGTGCAAGAAAGGAAATAAGTTCTTACGAGTTTAATTTAATGGAGGTGAGAGTGATCGATGGCGAGTGTTGCCCCGAGAGAGGATAGATATATATATATCTACAGGGGAGAAAGAGAAACAATAGAAAGACAGGAGAAAGGGGGATTCTAGGGAGATGAGTTGTGTTGGGGGGGTATGAGAGGGAGAGCATTAACCTACCTACTTGGCAACCCTCCCCAACAGTTCGCTCGCGGAGCTGATAATACCCTAACTAGTTAACATAGTGGACAATAGGTTTAAAGGAGTAGGTGAAGAGGGGAAAGGGGGAAGGATATACTGCCATAGAGAGAGAGAGAGAGAGTAAAGTATCGTTATTTACTTATCAGGTGTGTACTATATCATCGACTTTGTATATATATGCACATATGGATACCTTAAGTATTTATCTATCTTACTCTTAGATAAATATATATATTCTCACAAGTTATCTTTTCTGTAATTTGGCCCTTTAAACAATCAATTCAGTCTTGAAAAAAAAAAGAATCAAGCATGATTAACCTTCCAAGGTCTTTGTCCACACTGATTACCTGGTTCCGTCTAAAACGCTGTTCACATACCTTATTTACCAATCCTTACCAGAAAGCTCCGCTAATGTCACCACGATAGAGAAGGATTCACAGTATCACAAGAACACAAACAAGCACACATTCGGAGGCTTTGGGGAAGCAAGCAGCGCATTATGATTATAGACGCACGATGTGCAGATGTTCACCTATCAACCTAGGTATCTATCTGCGATTGCGGAAAAATGCAAGCGAAATGAACCGAGGCATGCGAGGGGGAGAAATGAGTAAAACCAGAGCCTTTACTTTTTCTTCTTTGTACTTGCAACTCAAGGGTGAGATGGGAGCAGAAGAAAGAAAAGAAAGAAAGGACTCATGGTTAACAAACCTCCTATGCTGCCTGTCTATTCACGAATTCCTCTCTCCTAATTTTTTGTCCGTCCCTCCCTGATTTTTGGTGACCGTCCGACCGACCGTTCATCAATTCATGAACCAGTGTGTGCGCGCACAAATTGCGCGAATGCGTGATGCCATTGTCATGATGCCGTGAAGCAAGAAACCATCTATGCTGCAATAGAGAGAAAAAAGAGAAAGGGGGATATCAAATCATGCCCTGTCATGCCTAAAGAGGAATCTGCATTTGGTGTACCTGACCACAGGTGGCTAGATTTTTTTTTCTAGTCGCCGACTAGAAAGGGGCTGGCAAAAAGGGGTGCAGAGATGAGAAACTGTAAGGCCAGGCGATCTATGATCCGGTCCCTTCGGTCCATCCTGCCGCCTATAGCCAAGCCGTCCAATGCTGAATGGCCAATACCATCAACATGCTAGTCTCCAGGGGTGAAAGGCAAAGCCAGTAAACGGTGGAATCATGAAGTGTGCGAGAAAACCGGGCAGGGCAGAAAGACAATCGCAATGAGAAATATGTGCAGAGAAGCAGAATAGTATAGTCGTACAAATATGGCCCCGGACGCCAATGTCTGTTGCCACTATAACAAGCCCGTTGTGAGATGCCATGACGATGTGACCACGTATTCCGCGTGTGACGGGCCAGGGAGAATATGGGAAGAGGGGAGCCTATGGCTACTTGCTTCCGTGCTTCGCGATTTCTTAGCACGAATAGTAAGTAACGGTCGATACCGAGATAAGACTAGTCGGATCATCAGTTGCTGATGCCAAAGAGGTACCTAAGCTCGCTGGCACCAAGACGTCCGATGTTGCTAGCAGCTTTCTCATCTAGGGCTGCGTCGACCAATGCTCGCTTTTCATTCTGCAGGTTTATGATGCGATCCTCAACTGTATCCTTGATGAGGATGCGATGGACCTTGACTGGCTTTTGCTGACCAATCCGGTAAGCCCGGTCAATTGCTTGCATCTCGATGTAAGGATTCCAGAAGGGATCCATGATGATTACCTGGGACGCGGCTGTGAGATTGAGACCAGCATTGCCAGCTTTCAAAGAAACCAACATAACTTTCGCTTCGTCTTTTTCTTGGAAGTCGCGGGCAGCATTATCTCGTTGCGCTGCGGTCATGCTCCCATCATACCGGCGGTAGTTGATTTTGAGTTCGTTCTTGATTGAGACCTCAAGTAGATCAAGGAGGATAGTCCACTGTGAGAAGACAATCGTCTTCTCCTCCGTGGATTGGATCTCAGCAATGAGATCGCGACACTTGTCAACCTTTGCTGAAGGAAGCCAAATTCTCTTCAGGTAGTTCATGTATCTCTTGTGAGCACGCGGATTCCGCGAGGCATTTTTCCGCAGTTGGTTCAGCATATGTGGCTGGAGCTCCATCTCCTTCTTCTTGCCCTTCTTCTTGGCCTTGGACTTCTTGGCCCTGGCCTTGGATTTCTTGGACTTTTCATCGATAGACCGGCTGATAGCATCGTTAATATCCTCTAGATCACTAGAATCATCAACAACTAAGCGCTGTCGCTTTTTAGCTGAGCTGTGAGTGCGAACAGGCTCTCTGTCGTCTTCATCGTCAAGGTCATTATCATCCACAACGAAGCCTGCAAGATTGCCTTTGTCATCGACTTCATCTGCATAGTCATCTAATTCCGATGCCGTGTCGGAGTCAAGATCGCTATCCATCTCTTCATCATCCTCGGGGGCTGTCGGTTCAACAGCCTCTGGCATGTACACTCGTTTAAAAATCTCGTAGGTGATCACCTTCTTGGTGTTGATGTCGCCGCGGCACTCAGGACAATTCATGTGCTCATTTTCCTGACCAGCTTGGAGGTTCTGTGCCTTCGCACCCTCTACGAGCCGGAGAAAGCAGGATGAACATAGATCGTGGCCGCAGGGGAGCATAATGGACGGGTTCTCAACTACGTCCATGCAGATGGGGCATTCAAAGCCCTCTGATTCCTTGATGCGCTTAACAACCTCTGAATCGAGTGTTTTCGCCAGTTCAAGCATCACATCCTCTGGAACTTCGTTATTAACGAGTTCAACATCTCCGATATGTAGATACGGATGACAGCATGCTTGTCGGAGTCGCAACAGGATGGCCAGGGCGTTTGCATAGTGCTTTCCCACGGTTCCTGCTCTAAGGTACTTGTTGAACTGGACGCGACTGTCTGATTCTAGGTCGCGATAATACAGTGCCTCATCCTCTGAAAAGACAACGTAAACTATTTCCTCTGTCTTCTCCTCGAGCGTGATAATCGGTTGGCCATCGATTTCAGAGGTTTTGCTTCGTCGAAGCATGATTGCCTTTAGAAGAGCTTGGAGTTTTCGCATTGCCTCTGCTGATGGGGTGCCTCCTTTACTGCTGAGAGAGCCGAAATCCTATAGCCGTATGATTAGCTATATATAATGAAGTCTGCACCTAATAACTTACTCTTCGGAATATCTGGGGCACGCAGTAGGGCTTGATATGCAAGAATTGTATCAACGAGGCCAACTCCGACACAGAGTTCATCATCGGTGTGCCAGTGAGGCACCACCGATATTGCGCCTTAAGCTGATATGCAGCTCTTGCAGTCTTGCTCTTTGGGTTCTTGATGCATTGAGCTTCGTCAAGAATCACCCTATGAAAGAGGCTTTTTGGTCCGATTAACGGACAGACTCTCGACAAGTGTTCTTGGTCAACAACACCATTCACTGCGCCGATTTTCTTGGTGTAGTTTTCTAGCTTTGTGAACTCGGAAGCCAGTAATCCATAAGTTGTCATTACCACGTCATAGGTGCTGAGTTCTTCGTAACTAGTCTTCTTGTTATGAAACATGAAGACACTGAGTCTATGTGAAGGCTTCAGCTTTGTCCGAATCTCGCGCTCCCACTGGCGTATCAGTGCAACGGGCCCAATGATAAGGGTTGTCTAAAATCATTAGCTAAGGTCGAGGAAGTCCTCTATAGAAACATACCTTCGCAGGACGCTGGCTAGGGTCCGTATGGCTTTGGGCCTGGTTGCTGACTATGAGGGCCAGGCTGGAAATCGTCTTGCCAAGGCCCATGTCATCTGCTAGGATTCCTCCTCTCTTGCCCTGATCGTTTTCCATACCCTTCATCCATGATAAGGCTACTCGCTGGTGCTTATAGAGGGAGCACGCAACTGCTTCGGGCGTGCCATCCTGTCCCTCTTCCAGGATCTCGGTATCGGGGCGGATGTTGGCCAGAAGCTCTTTTATCTGGGTTTGATCAGATGTTGCGTACCTCCCAAGGTCACCGAGATCACTAAGGTCTCCGATAATGCGTCTAACATCATCTGAGAAGGGGATCCCGTTACCATCCGTACCATTCGCATAGTCAAAGTTGTTTGTGCGATTGATAATTTGACTGAGGTTCATACCAGAACGAGGTCCTGCACCGTGTCCTGAGGCAAAGGAATCGTTATCTTGCGGAGCTTGAGCTTCTTCTGCATCAGGACGTGGGTCACGGGCATCCCGCACAGTGGGAGGATGTAATCTGCCATAAGCAGATGCAGGAGATGAATCGGATTTTAGGTGAGTGGCAATCCGAGGTGAGCCCAAGACTAGCGCGGGAAATTCTGGCAGATTTAATCCATTAGAGGGGTACGTCGTCATGTCACCATTGCCAGAGTCATCGGCGGCCATGCTTCCATTGGGCGATTGAGAATGCATCCGACCTGAATGAGAAGCCATTGATAGCAGACCGGACATAGGCGAGGACGCGGATAGTGAGTTGTTAAGTTCATCATCCAAGCGCCTAGCGTATGCAGCGTCTTGTTCCTCTCTTCGCCTCTTGTCGTTCAAATCCTGAAATCCCAGTCTTTGACTTTCTACCAAGTCTTCTCCAGAAAGGTCGATAGGCTGCAAGTCATCAAAGGTGAAACTGCTCCTGAACGGGCCTGGGCTAGTCCGACGGGACTTGGAAGGCCCAGTAAGCGCATCAAATGCATCACCGCCGAAGTGGGTACCAAATGAACGCTTCTTACTATTACTAGCAGTAGAGGAGTTTGACTGAGTATCACCCCACAAGTCATTGCGACTTGTTGACGGTGCGGGAGGCCAAAGGAAACCATCCCACTCAGAACGAGGCCCTGCGATTTTATTGTTATTATTAATACTTTGTACCTATGGAAAATATGCTACTTGGGTGTGGAGGTAGAAGAGAAGGAGAAACTTACTGTTGTCGTGGCTCGGCATGTCGGCGGGTGTTTTCTTGAACGAATCTAGAGAGTGGTGGTTAGAAGTTGAGGTGAGGAGCAGGACAGGATGAGACAACAGAAGAAAGGTGAGATGGCAAGAGCTGTGACATAAATAAGAGGTACGTACTGTTCGGCTGTGCACCTCTGGTTCTTGCCAGTTGTTGCTCGAGAGATTTGATCTCAGCCTTGAGCTCAGCCCTTTTGGCAGGTGTATCCTCGCTAGAACCTTCCAGAGAATCTAGCAGAATTTGTTGGAGTTGAAGTTCATCTTCGATTTCCTCTGGAGAATCGAGGGCAGGCTGGGAAAAGGAGGCAGCAGAGGGGGGAGGGTTGGAAGATGCCATGGTCCTCTTTGGGTCCCTCTCTTAGGATAGGGACAGGTTTGGCGGGCAGGCTAGTAGGCAGGCAATGAATGTTGTGATACCTTGTGCCCGTCTTTGTCTCTGTCTGCAAGGCGCTGTATGCGGCTTGTCATGCAGGCATAGGTCTTAGGAGGCGAAGGGTTGCAGGAAGGCAAATCGGTAGGTGACCAATGACCAGTGCGACAGGTCACCTCGGGTAGCTTTCCTGTCTGCCCACCAGGCAAGGACGAAGCGCGATGGGGATATGATCAAAGGTGAGGTGTCAGTTGTGGTGTTTTGGGGAATGGGAGATGGCGATGGAAATTGCGGATGTGATGAAAAAGATGACAAGGGGAAGAAAGAGGATACCTAGGATGCTTAGGTAGGGGTGGGTATGCGTGCACGAAGAGAATAAGAGTGGGAGGTAGAAGGAGAAGGGAAAGAAAAGGGTTAAAAAAACGAAGAAGCACGAATACCACCGAAAAGGTTATTGATGCGCGAGAAATTATGGTCAACTTGACGGCTGCAGGCTGTGACGGACTGGGCCTTGCCCGTAGGTAAAGGTGGTTTCCCTCAATCAAGGCTGTGGTCTGTAGGCAGCTCGAACAAACGCACAATTCGGTACGCACTGCTCTCGGATGTAGGCTGGAGAGCTGGAGAACTTTTGCAGGATCTCTTCTCGGGATTCGTGTGCGAGAAGCAGGTTGGAGATGGAAAATGGTGGATGGATGAAGTTGCATGTGAAAAGGTACTTTACAAACCCCAGTCACCAAGTCTCAAAGTGGGCAATTTCTAGAAGGCAGTTGTGAAGGTCGCGTTGATGGACGGACGCGTTCTGCGTCAATTAGACCCCTGGCCCGCCTAAGGTTTCCCTCCTTGGGGGCAACGCCCCATTTATTCCCCCGGGAGACCACGAGCTTAGCAGGTACGACTTCAGGTACCTACTGTAGCCTGCAACCCCGGCCCCACCCACAGTCCATCATCTGCAAGCAATTAAGCAGTAGCCAACTTACATATGTGGTACATTTGGGTTACTCTGCCTACCATACATACCCAGGTACCTAAAGGTATACCTCCACTATAAAGTTATTAAAGTACCTAGGTACCTACATACTTGACCTAGATAATCAATATACCTTGGGTACCTGGTATATATAAAACCTATTTATGTAGATAAAAAGGAAAGACATTTGCTAGGTATTAAGGCTATGACATCTAGGTACCTAGGTATTTGACATCTACCTCTACCAAGGATAGCCTCATACTACTATATACCTTGGAATCCACTCACCCAAGAGTCTTGGCAGCCTTGTTGCAATGGTAAAGACGTCCATATTTAGTGTACGCCTTAGGTGGACTTTTAGCAGCCTTCTTATTATAGAAGTCTACCATGTACCTTGGATACGACGTAAATAGTACGTAGGTACATACTAGCCTAGGAATTCCACTGTACGTGGGCAGGTACCTGCTGACGGGAATGACGCTTGGCATCTGGCCAAAGGCCTGCCCCACATACATAAAATGCAAGGAGGAACATTAGTGCCCGGCCCCTGTGTGATTACCTATACAGATTACCTCCTTAGGTACCCAAACAGTCGGGTTCTGATGATGTCATCGGTATTCCATCTATAGGTACGTCCGTGGGTTTGAAGTGCCTCGTTCTGCTTTGCCTAACAAGTAAGGCCTATCTACGATATCCAATCGTGTATATTATTCCAGAATAAACCCTTGTTGCGTACACGTAGGAATCGATGCTTTATGTCGCGCCGCAAACACTAACTCAATACCAAGTATCGCCTCATCTGTCAGCCAGCAATCTAAGTGCTTACCTATATTATTAACCGCCCGCAACTCCAAAACCACCAAAATGGCCTTTTCTCTGGCAGCTCCATGTTCTATCCAACCCTTTATCGATCAGCATGTCAGATTCGAAGCGGGTACTTCTCATGACCAATAGCGAATACGGACAGGCCAATGTTCACTTAGCGGTAGCTCACGCGCTACTACAACAAGATGACCACGTCGAAGTCCATATCGCGAGCTTCAGACCCCTGAGGAAGAGTGTGTTGGGGATATCAGACTTAGCATGCCGGGACGCGCCTGGTGCTCGGCCCATCGCCTTTCACGAGCTTCCAGGTGCCACCATGTTCGACGCCCTGGTAAGGCCTAGGTTCAACTACTTTGAGAAGGCCCGGAAGCCGCTCAATTTCTGGACGACGCTCCAAAACACAAAAATCATTTGTCATGTCGCCTGTGGCCCCTGGGATGCCGACGAGTCTGTTCGGATATTTCGTCGCACCCTAGAAATCATCGCTGAGGTAGAGCCAGACATCATTGCCATCGACAATTTCCTGGCGCCTTCTCTATCTGCCTGCCAGCACTTTCGTCTGAGATACCTCGTCCTTTCGCCGAATACGTTGAAGGACTTCAGTCTTATGTTTCAGCCAAACATGCCATTTTTGTGGAGGTTTCCCGCGTGAGTGCATCGTATTCAGCAATAGGAACGTTGCTAATCCCGCTCTGCAGGTTTGCGACGGGTTACCCCTTTCCATTGCCATGGCATCTCATACCGGCAAACATGTTTTTTAACCTTCTGTATGTGATGATCTTCTTATCCGTCTTCTCATTCGATGTCCGTACGCGTAAGATCAAGAAAGCTTTATACGATCAATTCGGTGCGAAGCGCACCTCGTGTTTTAGCTTGTTCAGAGACCCCCCAGACAGTGTTCAGATATTGTGTGCGAACCGAATTGAAATAGAGATGCAACCCCTCGAACTACCGCCACACGTAATACCATGCGGCCCAATTCTGTGTCCATCTCCCCCGGTAGTCGCCGTCGATCCGGGTCTCTTCGAGTGGCTCTCCCAGGGTCCCACAGTCATGATCAATCTTGGCACACATGTCCGATGGAGCGAAGCGCTCACTATCGAGATGACAAGCGCCCTTCGATATCTGCTTGACAGGGTTTCAAATGACCCTAGCCTTTCTAAACTTCAAATATTGTGGAAATTGAAGCCAGATCCTGACCAGGATTTCGATGTTGCCCCGGGTTCCAAGATATACGAAAAGCTCGAGAAGGAAATCAATCAAGGCCGCGTCAAGATTGAATCGTGGCTCAAAGCAACGCCGTACTCGATCCTCGAGACGGGACAAATTATACTCTCAATTAATCATGCCGGCGCTAGCTCGTTCTATGAATGTCTATGGTAAGGTCTGTTCCCGTTCTCTGGGAATATAGCTAACGGCTACCATCAGGTTTGGGGTACCACAGGTGTTGCTCCCTCAGTGGTTCGACTGCTACGATTTCGCCGAGCGCGCCGAGTTCCTAGGCATTGGCGTACACGGCTGCAGAAAGTCTCAACCCCACTGGACATCCGGGGAGCTTGGGCCAAAACTAGAGCTCGCTTTAAGGGGAAGCAAGGCCATAGAGATGAGGAAGAAGGCAGCTGAGCTAGTTAGTTTATGTAAGGGGAATGAAAAGGGCACGGGGAGAGATGTTGCAGCTAGGCATATCCTCAGCAAGATTAAGACAGGCGAAAAGAGACAGAGCATCGTAAGGGAAGAGGGTAGTATAGTCGACCGGCAATGATCGTATCAGCAGAACAAAATGTCAAGATCTTAAGTTTCTGCTGGGATAATTCGCATCGAATCAATTAGCTCTTCGTGGAGCATTGTGGTGAGGTATCTTCAGAGGCTAGGAAACAAATTCAGGGGGTAATCCAGGGGTTGATGCATCGTCTCCACCGCCCCGCCAGCGCTGAATGCCAGCTGTCAAAGTATCGGTGACGCCACGACCAGCCGCAAAACGGGACGTCGCCTACATGCATTCAAACAACCACACCACTTTTCACGTTCATTTCATTCATTTTTTTTTTCTCCTCTTCTTCTTATGCTCAGATGCTCATAAATCAAACTATACGGAAGATAAATCATGTCCTTCTCGAACGCGAAAGTGCTATCCTCAGAGCCCCTTGTGAGTCGGACACACCCTCGCACCGCAGGGGGGTTCCTCAGAAAGCCTCACACGACAACACTTAACTGACGGCCCAACGTAGGCGAATAGCGAGGCGGTATGGACGAAACTGGTCAAGTAGGCGACAGTCCGTAAACAAACACCTTACTCAAGTTCTCTCAGAATCTGCTGTTTATTTATTGTCATCGTTCATAAATTTAAATTTCTTTTTGCTTCCTGTCTTCCTTTCTTTTCACTAACGGGTGGCGCGTTCGCTCGCTACCAGGTTGAACTATAGCGACTGCAAGTCCCAGACGCGGACGTGGGAGTCGGCGGAGCGCACGACACGGCCGAAGAGCAGCGATATCGACGGCGTCGGCATCATCGCGATCCTGGAGAAGCCCACGGGCGCGGAGATCGTGCTACAGAAGCAGTACCGCGCCCCGATCGACAGGGTCTGCATCGAGGTGCCTGCCGGCCTCATCGATGAGGGCGAGACTGCCGAGGAGGCGGCCGTGCGCGAGTTGAAGGAGGAGACGGGCTATATTGGCAAGGCCTCGGAGACCACGCCGATGATGTTCAATGGTAGGGGTTTCTTTTTTTCCTTTTAATATTTCTGGGGCTGGTCCCAGCGCCCCTGAACCATTTGCAAACCAATAAATGGTTTACAAACAGCACATACCAAGCGGTAATATGTTTCTCTCTGTCTGTTCCCTCATTACCTTGGGAACTTCCCCAGACGCGATATCAGTAGCTAAGGTTCATACCAGATCCGGGGTTCTGCAACACCAACTTGCGAATGGTTCACGTCACCGTAGATATGAGCCTGCCAGAGAACCAAAATCTCAAGCCAGAGCTGGAGGAAGATGAATTCATCGAGGTCTTCCTAGTGTCACTCGCCAACCTGTATGATGAGTGCAAGAGACTAGAGGCCGAGGGCTACGCCATCGACGCGCGGGTAGGGACGTTTGCCGAGGGAATCGAAGTTGCCAAGCAGTGGAAGCTCTAGACTTCAGGTTTTTTTGGGGTGTTTTCTCTCTGGCAATTTATCAACTCCTGTGGGGTCATCTCAGTCCTGCATACGATCTACTCGGGGGATATCCTGTACTCTTGAGCAGAAGGCGACGGAGGTCATTTTTCACGAGTTCGTGCTAGATCAACTGGTTATGGTTCAACCACATATCCCAATTTTTCCCCTTATGCCAGCATATTGGGTTGGTTATGATGATTTACGATAGAAAATGGCGATAGACTTGCTTGGTTCCTAATAGAGTAATCAATAGAGAGGCATATACTAGACAGACTCCAATTTCTCTGAATATCCTGTAGTTGAGCACCCGGGACAACGAGGCGAAGGGACGCACAAGGGATGAATAATCCTCTCCAACGATATTATAGTCACTTATATAGGTACCTAGGTACTTAGTATTCCAGTCTAACGTGTGATAGCATATTCTCTTTACTGCAGAACGCTAATAACTCACAATTTTAGATATTCTCTACTATGTGCTATAAGGTGAAGGAGGAGACCTCCAGAATTATAGCCAATGAGCTGACGCAAGTATAATATAGTATCCTTTATCCGAGTCTTAATCTACCTCGTAAAGGCTATGAAAGCCTCTCCCTACTTCAAAACGACATGCAGCCCCTTGCTTAGAGGTTAGCTGGAAGTGATGACTTCTTCGATGATAGCCACTCCTATAAACACAGTTTCGGCCCATCCGTGGCAATGAGGCTTTCTAGAAGATAATAATACCCAGAAAATACAAAATGTGCTCTTTTTTTTTTTTTTTTTTTCGTTCAACAGGTTTAGTCGACAGTTTACTAATCATATCGCCATTGGTTGAGGGTTGCCAAAAGGTTTCCTTGCCGTAACTCGAGTCTCATAGATGCCCGGACTAACCCCCTCTAACACATTTCTACTAAGAGAATTGAGATGAATCGCGGCATATTAGGATCATGGGCCGCATTTCAGGGAATTATAAATGTCGCATCTAAGAAAGGAGTCTAATATACATCCACCCCCCACCCCCCCATTCAACCTTTTCCGTTTTTTATAATTAATACAGGGGGTGGTAATCGAATTTCATCAAGTGATTTGAAATAAAACTTTAGGGATCTAAGAAACCGACTTTAGGCTTCAATATAGAAATTTGTCTTTATAATGAGGCGTAACGAGTATCTCAAGAACCCGGTCTTGTCTCCCTAGTAGGCTAATTATGGGCGAATTTCCGTGGCATAGAGTTAACTATGTGGAACATGAGCCCCCCTTATTTTACTTCATTGTCACCAATTCAATGTCTGTATAGTAAAAGCCATCATGTGCGTTGAATTTTGTTCATATTGGTCTAGCAGACAAGTGCTTACTCACACAAATGTATATGTTCATGTTCTGCATAGCTATTGGCATCCACAATAGTCCTCCCGCAGGTGCTTCCTCTCCCTCTGAGCCCATAGAACCAGTCTAGACCGTCTATTCTATTTCTAGCTCAGCCCGTATGGCTCGGCGGAAAGAACAAAACTCAATACTGCTGCTGGTCGTTACACTATCATCCATAGGAAGCAGAGCCTATTCCAAGTCCCTTGGCTTCCTAGAGTATGATGTCGAAATATGTCTCCTTTATAGGACGAAGGATCAGCCTATGGCACTCCAAATACCTTTACCAGCTCTCTTTCCCTTGCCGGCGGCCGCCCTCGGCCGACCACTATCGGAAGAGAATAACGAGGGAGGAAGAGTTGAATCGTCTGGCTGAGCATGATCGGCCATCCTGAAGCCTTCGCCATCCTTGAACACGTATGCATATAGCCCGGCGAGTGCTCCAGCCCATGCCTCCATAGCCTGTACCCGCTCGATATCGCCACCAGACTCGATCTCGAGAATACCGGCCTGCTGATCGATCTTGCCCCGAATCTTGCCATCAATAATGAGGAAGCCCAATATGTCCTGAACCTCCGCCTCAGAGATCTTTAATTGTCGAGCAATCCATTCCAACTTCATTCGGGTGTACGGTGCGATCAGCTTAACCACAGCCTTAGTTCGCATGTTGCGGGTGACCTCGTCGATGTTCTCAGCGATGAATGGATCTGCTAGTATGTCCTGGTTCTTCTGTAGCACGCTGACGTACTTGTGCATGTCATCCCGCTGGTAGGCATCCACCAATTCAGTCATTGCAGCGATGCGAGGATCATTGCGGTATGGCTTCGTCTCTTGGGAGTCGAACGGGTTTATGTCCGACTTCATGAGCATGGTAGTAAGGAGGAGATACTTGAGGACCTGTATTCGTTGGAGGGATCCAGCCTCATCATAATTACGGAAAGACTCGAAGAAGTCGCTCTGCGCGTCTTTCCAGTTCTCTTCGCTCATATGCATCTTGCCGCCGCATTCCCGGATGATGCCCATGATCTTTGGATGGGGAACAGCAGACCGCACCTTGAGCGCTCGCTGATATAGGACCTTGAGCTGCTTGTTGTTGCGCGTCTCTGCATACATCTGGATCTCAAGGGCGTAGATCTCAAGCGAGTAGGTGCCCTTGCTTGGGTCATCAGTGCCATCCTCTCGCTGACATGCTTTCTGGAGCTCACGGAGCTTCTTGGTGACAGAAAGATATTCCTTGCGGTCTAGAAGGAGCTTAGCAAGCTTGATGTTCGTCTTGAGCCACAATCTCTCATTATTTGTGCTTTGAAAGCAGTTCAGGGTCAGGGAATAGAACTGCTCCATGCATCTCTGGGCGGCCTCATTCTCGGATTCCTTCTCTATGTAGTCGAGCATATTGTTGATAGACTTCTCTGAATAGTTTCGGGTGACAGCGGACTTGACGTAGGTAAGAAGCTCGGTGTAGTGCTCAGCAGCCTAGACGGGCATCAGTAATGCTCGTAGACGTGACAAGTACTGATCTCTTATGAACGGACCTTGTCATATCTCTCAAGGCGAAACTCGAGCTTAATAGCCTGCTTTAGTCCCTTGAAACCCCAGTCACCCTTCTCCGACTCGAGCGGGGGTATGCCGAGAAATTCGTCTATGGCATCCTCTGGTTCGGCGGTCTTCATCTGCTTGGCGTTGTAGTACTTGTTCTCGATATCCACGTCCCCGGAATCTTCATCGTCGTCATCCTCGTATTCGAAGTCGTACCTGCGCATTGATAAGTTAGTACTGGTTTATTGGGAGCCCTTCTAGTAAAAACTTACTGCTCCTCATCGGACTCCTGCATGAAGTCATCGTCAGACATGTTGGCAGGTATCTGGCGGAGACTGAGGTTTTAGGGAACGCTTTATTTATTTTTTTGTTCGCTGAGGATAAGGGTAGGGGGAATAGGTCGGCAGGCTGGTGGAAGTAGGATGCGTGGTTAATGATATGCCGAATTGGTTGTTACGTGCAGTTCAGATGGAAGATGTTCACAAGGCTGGACGTTTGTGCCATGAAGATCAAAAGCTTATCTTATTTGAGGTGTGCGTCTGGCGTAGGCAGGTGGCAGCTCAGTGCGGGGCATTCCTTTATCCACTTTACCTAATATTACGGCTGACCACTGCGTAGACTGTTGCAAGCCCCAAAAAAACCACTAAATCTAGTAATCTAGTCTCATAAAGTCACCCTACTAAATTCACACCTGCTTACACCCATTTTCTATTTATTTAACTAGTTATAATTAACTTTATATTTAAGTATTTATTTTTATTATTATTTTACTTTGTTTTATTTTAATTTATTTTAATTTATTTTATAATTATTTTAATTTTAAATTTTATCGTTTTAATTTATTTTAATTAATAATTAATATATTTATATTTAAATTATATTAATTATATTAATTATATCGGTCGCGTCGATCGCGTTAATTATGTTAATTTTAAAACGTAAATAATAACTTAATTTAATAATAATAAAATATATATATATAAACCCGGGGCGTCGGGTACAGATAAATTATAATAAGCGTAAAATAGATTTAGAGGGAGCTTGGGGGGAGGTAAACACCAGAGGTGTATCTAAGGATTTATGGGGCTTGCAACAGTCTATGCAGTGGTCAGCCGTAAATATGCGGGTAAGTACTTAGGTACCTAGGTACCTGTACTCCACAGTTTCCCGGGCAGCTGGAGCTCCAGGTCCCGCCATTCAGGTGCCTAGAAGACATGTGGCTGCGTGGCTATGTGGCTGGGAATAAACCTCTGCAGGTGAGGTCCACCTGGTGGCAACAAACCAGCAGCCCCCCAACTTTGCCGTCGTTTCAATTACTTCCACATCCAACCCATCAACCGCAACAGCATTTCATCAACACACGCGGTTTTTCTACCTCATTCAAGTCGCCAAAATGGGTGGAGATTTGCAGCTCAAGAAGTCGTATCACCCTGCCTTACTCAAGAATCAGGCAAGGGTTTATGACGAAGAGCAAAAGGCTCTTGCCGAGCGCAAGAAGACAGTACGTACAATCCCTTCTCTCCAAGTTGTCATATCCCACCTTTGATCGCATGCTAACTCACCCCTCTAGGAAGCCCGTATTCAAGAGATCAAGGAAGAAAGAGCGAAAGAAGAACTTCAGCGACAGCTTGAGGCCGCCGGTGGACGGAAGAAGGTCGAGCGTGTTGATTGGATGTACCAGGGCCCCAGCGATGGCCAAGGTGGAACTTCCGAAGAACTCGAGGGTTTTCTATTGGGAAAGCGGCGCATCGACAGCATCCTCACTCGCGGATCTGAAAACGAAAGCCTTAAGAAACATGCCGGGCAGGACTCTTTCATGGCCCTACAAAATGCGAACACCGAACGAGACACTGCGATGAAGATACGAGAAGACCCTTTGTTAGCTATCAAGAAGGCCGAAGCTGCCGCCTACGAGGCTATGATGAACGACCCTATCAAGAGAAGACAACTCCTCGCATCGATGGGCCAGACGGAAGAGAAACATTCGTCACGTGGGAGGGAAGATAAGCATTCGCGGCGGCACAGACACCGGCATAGATCGCATTCTAGAGAGCACCGCCACCGGCGACACCGACGGTCTGACTCTAGAGGCCGAGATGATTCAAGAGAACGTCGGCACCGACATCGCAGGCACGATTCCGAAGAGAGATCACGAAGCGGTGACAGGCATGATTCCAAGAGGGAGCACCATCCCGAGCGTCATGAACGACGACGATCCATGTCGAGGGATGAGCCTAGAGATTACGATAGATCACGCAGGGAACGATCAAGGAGCCCACGCCACGGTGGCACGAAGCAAGATAAATATAGACGGCACCGTGACTACTCAGATGATCCGCCACGGGGACGTCGACGCTTCGAGTCTGAAGATGACAACCGTCGAGGCTATCGTCAACAAGAGCCTTATAATAAGGGTACAGGAAACGGCACAAATAACTCATCAGACGCAGCGGCTGCAGCTGAGGAGCGGGCCCGAAAACTAGCGGCAATGCAAGAAGCAGCATCGGACCTAGATCAAGACCGGCAAAAGCGATTGGCGGCGCTAGAGGAAAAGGAGCGGTCATTACGCGAAGCGGACGACAAAGCAAGGGAGCGGGCCGGGAAATATGGCGATCGCGAATTCGTGAATGGCTTGCGGAGGAAACTCATCAATTAGAGGGGACAGCTGATATTGACGAAGCCGTTGTATGTTTACTGCCCAGATAGGGCGCAACAGTCACTACATCCCGATCTGGGCTGCTAGGAGCTACTCGGGGTTCGGGAGAATTGGTAGAATACCGGTTCGGCGTTCCGGGAAATGAAATTCCAAATACCCACACAAGCAAGCATTCAATCACGGGTTCATCCGTAAGCGTCAGTATCCTGGCCTTTCGAGTGAGAACATGCTAATGAGGGAGGCTAGCACATCGTAGACTGGCGGGTATAGTGTCCGAGTCGATTCGCCCGCACGCTAGTATGAACATTTATATCCTGACTTCAGGTGAGAACAATATGTGCCTCTACTCTTGTTTTTAACGTAGCATCCTCTCTTCCAGTTAGCCTAGATTTCTATCCCACGTATGTAGGCGAGTGCCCTACTCGTCCTACCAAAACATCTCAATCGTGTTAGAAGCGCTCTAGAAAGCTAGTATATGCGGTAAATATTTTCGTCTATTACCGAAGTCCATGACACGAGACATTATAGGTTTGTATAGACAGCCTTCCTTCTCGGGCCTAATCTAGGATTGCAGTTCCACTACCTACCAAAGTAAATCTTGTGCTTAGCTACTTCTTGAACTACCATCTCTTTCCATGCCCGTAGCCCTTTGGAGGTCAGATGATATGTATCCATTGGAGATAACTTCGAGAATACTAAAATATACTATGACTGCCGCGTCGGTGCCTACTGCCTTCGTTGAACTCGCCAATCGTTGAACCCTTGGCGAGTGAGGGTTTGGCCTTATCGTTAGGATGCCACATTATTACAATATTAGGGCTTGTCCCCAGTTGAGCGACTTTTCGGCGCGAGGCGGACAATCATCAAAATAAAGTTGTTGAACTAGACTTGTCCAACCGGATGCGCCCCGAGGAGGTAGTTTACCGGTAGTACTGCCTCTACCTACCTAATGTTATATTTATGCAATACATACATACATACCGTACTTAAGTACCTACCTAGGTAGCCTTAAACTATCCGCCTACGAAACAATGCGAGCATGCAGCAAAGTCACAGCCTTCTCCCTTCTCGTGAGACGGTATGGGTGGGTGGTACCTAACCTTATGCCGGTCCATTTGCCTTACTTTAAGCTTCGATTCACTGGAGAATGGGCTTGGAATGCACAAATGGCTTGACAAAGTCGGCTGATTTGTGCATAGAAAAGAAATCCTTTTTTGTTCCGCCTAGCTGCAGGCTGTGGGAAGAGATGTAAGTAGAGGAAAATGCTAGGTGACCTAGGTTAGGGAGAACCTTTGGTAGGTACATACCTTGGTAGGTACATACCTAGGTAGGTAAGTTGACGTTGGTCAGGTGTGGCTTACACCCGATAGTCCAATGTGCTTAGGTACGACGAGGTAAGAAGTGCATTATGTAGGTACCCAAAAGTTGCCTTGTCGAAAGGGCTCTCATTCACTCATCATTTTCGTGTCTCACAAGGTAGGCCCATGCAGTTCCATCTCGCTATACTTTTTTTTCTTCTTCTTCACAACATAGAGATTAGTATCTCGATTACCGGGAGTCAGGTAGTTTTCCATGAGCCCTCCTTGAATTTCCAAAGGTAAGTAAATAATGCAACCTATCCCGGGGTATACCTAGCCAAGGCCCGCTGCTCTCTCCATAAAAATTTAAGAGGAAAATGTAACGTGATGGGAAGGGGGAAGAGAAAGGGAAAAGCTTACCCGCTGCAAGGGGTGGGCTGTGACTAGGTAGATAGGTACAGATTGCATTAGGTACCTATTGGGGATTTTACCGCGCGTCTCCGTTGCACTGGGCGTTGGCAGCAGAGCACAAGCAGACAAGTCAAGTCAGTCATTCAGTCAGTTCATCGAGGCAGGGCTGCTAGAGCGGAGAAGAGGTTAAGTGGCTGATGATGATCTTCAGTGACAACTGAACGTCTGGGATCATAAATTGGATTTGCTCATTTTGTCAACTAACATTGCATTCATTACCCGCCCTATCCTCCTCCCTATCCTGCGTCTGTTCATGTGGGTAGCATTCATATTTACTTATTATCATGAACCGGATAGCATTAGTAGGAAGCAGGTAGGATATTCGAGGTTTGTTCCCCAATGATATTTATGCCTGTGCAGTGGTGTCAAAGAATGTATTGCTTTAAACATCATACCTAATTGGCGGAAGAGGGTTTTCTTTATTACCTAGTTGGCTGTGGCTTTCTTTAGCATTTGACGGTGGTGCTTGTCGAATTTGATGTCTTGTCTCGGTCTTTCTGTCTTCACGGTAGAACAGCTCATGCACACATACCTAGAATATTCCAGCAATGTACGTAGGTTAGTTATGTCCAGTGTACGTATATACCTCCTAGGTAGTCATTCGTGATACAAATGAATAGGTATATACATGTGCATGTACGTGTAAGAGGTACCTGGCATGCCGCATGTAGGAAGGATACGAAGCGCTAGATAGCGCCTAATATAAAGCCAAATATAGCATGTTCGCCACTACCCATATGCTTTTGTACTGCATCGTACCCCTGTCAATCCATTCACTGTGTGTGGGTAGGTACATACATACCTGCATATCTGCATGTACCGATGGATTTATCAGGGGGCCAAGCCACTGGAGACGACCTACTTGGACAGGACGGGACCTCATGGTCTGTGTACTTGTAGCAAAGCCACTTTTCGTACCTACTCTGCCACCTTCTTTTTCTCCCGTCTCCCGTCTCCCGTTTCTCGTCCACTCTCGCTTTGACGCCGCTGTTGGTGAATTTCAAAGTATGAATTCGGGAATTCTGACTTCACTTCTGCCAGGGTACCATCGAAGTACCTAAGTCCGTACTAGGTAGTCGTACATGTAGCATGTCTTCTTCCTCTCTCTCTCTCTCTCTTCCGTGACTTTTGACTGAAATCCATTTCTACATCTTCACTTTGTACTAAATCATTACCCACCCTGCTTCCGACTTGCGACATTCCAGGCCTGCATCGCTCTGCATCGCTCGTCAATTCCACCGCCGACCTCCCTACCCTCAACTCTCTTCCTCTACCGCTATCTCTCTCTCTCTATCTACCTCTTTTCGCGACGACCTGCACCACGCCTTTCTTCCTCTCCTTTTAAAACCCCAAACCACACCACATCTATCCTAATCTAGATACCCTCGCGACGCCATGAAGATGCCGTCACTCTGTGGCATAGGAGGGTCCAAGACGGTCCAGCGTAAGCTGGTTCTCCTGTGAGTGCCATCATGCAACCCGAGGCAACCCCCATTCGCGTCTTGACATGCACCCTGCCTGCTGCCGCCCTACGCAACCAGAACAAACTAATCGCTCTGCTTCACAGGGGAGACGGTGCATGCGGGAAAACATCACTGCTGAACGTCTTCACGAGAGGATACTTCCCGACAGTCTACGAGCCCACCGTCTTTGAAAATTACGTACACGGTACGCCAGCCTCCCCTTGTCCCAACCGATTTCTACCACTACTGCCTACTGCATAGAACCGTATATTTGCATCGGCAATTTACGAGAAGAGAAATGCCGGTCCGACTACTGCGTGATCCTTTTTTTTACTGACTTAAATATTATCGCACTAGATATCTTCGTTGACAACGTGCACATCGAACTGTCGCTATGGGATACCGCCGGACAAGAAGAATTCGACCGCTTGCGAAGTCTGTCCTACGATAACACCGATGTGGTGGTGCTCTGCTTTAGCGTCGATAGTAAGGACTCGCTGGAAAACGTCGAGAGCAAGTGGAAGGGCGAGATCGAGGAGAACTGCCCCGGCGTGAAGCTCGTCCTGGTGGCCCTGAAGTGTGACCTGCGGGAGAACACAGACGAGGACGATGACGCGGCCGCCAGCGGCACCGACGGCCCCCAGCGCGAAAAGAAGCCCATGATCGACTACAACCAGGGCCTGGACGTGGCGCGACGGATCAAGGCGATGCGGTACCTCGAGTGCTCAGCCATGAGGAATCGAGGCGTTAACGAGGCCTTCACCGAGGCGGCCCGTGTCGCCCTCAGCGTCAAACCGAGCGGCGAGAGCGACTCAAGTTGTGTGATCATGTAGAGATGACGACGGACTAAAGTTACGCGCTGGATGAAATTTCGATTCCTTCCCACCCGGCTGGGTATTTGGCACGGGGATTCCGGGGAGGACCGTCTCAGGGCAGGACCGCGGCTTCGACGCCTCCTGTAAGGATGCATGAATTGGTGTGCGTGCCTTAGCAGGTCCTGGCTACCTTAGAGGTTCTAACAGTAGTGCTGTGACCAGAGGCTCTCTCTACGTCTTCCCCCCGTGGACTACCACCGGATCTGTCGTCTATACTTGGGGGGAAAGCAGTTAACCTTCCCGCCTGTACATATTAATATTCTTCTTTTTTTATTATTCCTTTTTTTATTCCTTTTTCTTTTCTTATCTTTTTCTTCTTTCTGTTCTTCTATTGTCATTTTTAGCACATACCCCCTCCCATTGATCTTTCGTTTCTTCCGCAATTGGACCGCGACTACCTTTTTTTTTTTGTTTGTAATCAGGGCGCAAGGACAGGAGGGAAAGGAGAAGGGAAGAGGAAAGGAGCCGAGCTTCGGAAACAGTAGGCCATTTTGAGTCGGTAAGAGGCCTGAGGGTTCTCGGGTGAGAGAAAAGAAGGGGGAGGGAGAGAGAGGACAGTGATGAATGGCGGTGGTTGTCGTCGTCGTCGTCGTTAGTCCTATACTTCTAGGTATGAGGCGCAAGCTGAGTTTTTCGGCTAGACTGACAGAAAAGCAAGCAAACACAAGCAAACAAACATATAAACGTTGATGAAAAAGATTGTGTACGACTTCGTATATATAATTTCTTAAAAGCTAATGATCTTTTACTCCCTCTAATTTTTTTTCTTACTGCTTTGAGTTGTATACGCATTATATTACCAAGTAAGTTGAAATATCGGCGACTTGCAATCACACGCGTACGTACCTAATTTTGTTACTTTGATGAGTTGTCTGGAACGACAGGAATAGAAACTCAGCTTCATATGCACCTTGTAATCCGTAGATAGTTGTAGTCCTGGAGACTATGCTGTCGGGATGGTATGTAGTTCGGAGGAAGAAATAACTCTTGGGTTTATCTTATGATCTATCTATCTACCTGGCAGGTTAGCATAGCTACCTAGGTAGGCCCAGAGCACGCGCTCCTCTTATCGGGGTCTTTGTTATCTCTTCGTAGCTTTACGTTGATGGTAATTACGTATCTGTGTATGAACCGTACTACACGCACTGCGTCCTAACTCTCCTCCTATCTCTCTCTCTCTCTCTCTCTCTCTCGTGTCAGCACACATTTGCAAACCACCGGGTGTTTAAGGCTTGAAAACATAGGTATGCTGCTACAACTGCAGGTACGCAGGCACGCACCGATGTGGTTCTCGTGGCATAGGTATATTGACATACAATAGGTACTGGCTATTATATGTATACTTCCCACCTCCGCTTCCTCCGTATGGGGAAACTCTTGTTACCTATTGGTTGATCGATTGGTAGGGAGATAGATTATATTTATCTTGATCTTGTTTTCTCGCTTATTTACATCGCTTTGATTTCTCTATCTTGAAGTTTGTTCCTCTATCTTTTCTTTTTCTTTTTTTTTTCTATTATAGAAGGGATTGGGAGTGAGGAAGGGGGAAAGGAGGGGAGGGGAGGGGAGGGGAGGAGAGGGGGGCTAGAACCGACGACACGGACTCTCTCTCGCTCGAGATGAGTAGATACGGGTTGTGAGACACCACGGGGTAGGGGGGGATGATATGGGCAAATGAAAGACCTCTTTGTTTTTCTTACTGATTTTTGGTAATGCGGTTTATGCCAAGGCTGAGCAGAGGCTATCCGCGAGAGTGGACGTGGGTGGGGGGGCTTTCTTTCCAAGCGAACGACTCTGATGGGTTAGGGTTAGGCGAAGTCTAATAGATCTTGTTTTTCTAACTAGGTATGTAGATAGCTGAGTGCTCGGTTCATGATCATACAGGGATAGATTGTGGTTAGTCCGTCCATCTATCTGCCAGTTGGTTGAACTACTTGGGGTGTACCGGTTAGTTATCTTTAGGTGGTATTTTGCTGTTTGATGCTCGTGCAACAATAATGATATGATCTAGTCCTCCTCTCCTGAATACAGCATTCTAGGGAATTAATGGTTCAAATTTTGACAGGGGTTTAGGTAAGTAACTCTTCATCGCTAGTCTCCCCATGTCTAGTCACACCACCTGCTTGTATCTCATTAGGTGTAGTTTCGCGATATATTTCTACGAGAACTACTTCTAGCTATGATGAGTATTAATACACTCACGCCACGGCGTATAGTTTACTAAGATACTCTTATAAGTTTAGTTATCTAGACCCTGGGATAGTGTCGACGGATGGTGTGGGAGTATTTATATAATAGAATTTAAACAATTAATACCCCTGAATGGTGCAGAGATTGGTCCGGCTCGGTTCGCTTCGGTTCGGCCCGCGTTGGTGGGTTGGTCTTGGTGTTTGAGGCCAGTCGCAGATCATTGTGGCATCTCGGTATGCGATGCAGCAGTTTTCTCTCTGCCTCGCTGCCTCGCTGCCTCTTTTCTTTTGTTTCTGATTCAATTACTCAAAGTTGTGGACATGTACAGTTAGAGTCATAAACGTTACCTTCGCAAGGTCGACATAGCACGACATTGACACTTCCCTTAAGCTTCGGGGCGTTTTCCTCTAATAATATCGAATGGTAGTTCCACGGCGTCGGGTATCCATCCTGGCAGCTACAGTGCTAGGGCGTACAGTTGCCGAGTTATAAACTTAGTCCACCGATGAGATAGCCAGTTCTTTAGAGCAGCAGTCTCTCTGATCGGTACGGTCGTCAGCGATCCAGTGTAGCAAGAGCAATATGGAGAGTGGGAAGCACCTAATGGAATTTTAAGGGTCAGGATGAGACAAGAAAAAGAATTTTCCCGCGCAAGTATCCAGTACTAATAAATGGCCAGGAGACCGAAGAAACAGGGGCTTGGATTGCTTTCTTAGAATTGCTATGCTGTCTTTATCGGGTTTAACTTTTCTATTGATTAGGAGCAAGAGGCCTATCAGCGCTCCCTTTGCATGTCCTATTAGTCTCAGTGTAGCTACAATTCCATGCATTTATGAAAGCGGTTGAGGGACTTGCTGAAAAGACAAATACGTCATATTATTTGCCGGACGTAGCCCAGTGCTCCTAAATATAAGTATGGTTGAACTACTCTGGTAGCTACTCATTGGGTACTTGCATGTCGACATTATCTTTACCTTGAGGTGTACCTGAGGTATCAAAGGCCGCTTTATACTCTCAGCAAGTGGGTTCATAGTGTCTCTATGCCGGTCATTCGTATTGATGAGATTTACACGTCTACGACTCATCATGAAGTTGGAGATACGCAGGATGAGATTAGAGATAGCTAGTATTAGCATTTTAGGCGTAAAGATATATGTCTTCAAGAAGATTATGGGCGCTTGGCGCAAGATGGCAGAATATACACGCAAAACACCTTCAAGATAGCAAGTAGGTCACTTGAAAGTTTAAGCTGCATCTATTGGAATATAGGATATTAAATCCTCCTTCTGTGTATATATTACCTGGGCATATGTCATACCTAATCGGCTTTGCCTTAGGCTACTGTAACTTCATCCAGCATGATATATTCGTACCAAAGTCCGAATCTCTGTATTACAAAGCAGAGTCTCTTAAAAGAAGCTGAACAAAAGTTCTTCTCACAATTAATACTTAACCACATATTGGCCCCTATGCACCTTTAATAACATCGTAGACTAGGTTCTCTTTAATGACCCACAATGAGATGTCCTTTTCCCGCTCACAATTTAGTTTAAAGAGAAACTTCCGGGTCATAACCGTCATGCATCGCGCTTGTGGGAGATTTTAACATTTGAAATATAGAAAGAAGCTTCGAACGAAGCCTTCTAGAACGGTAAGATGGAAACAGCATATTGGCATTAATAAGGGCATTAAATCGTACTACATGTATGACGCTCAGTCTGACGCCTCCCCAGTTTAGGAGTCTCCAATAGGCTAGGTTAAGGCAGTCAGGCCTCGCAATGATTTTGCTTCTACCAACTCAGTTCGCCTGGTTTTCAGTAGATTGGGGACCCGAGCCCGAGTCCTTCGAAGCTGCCGTTTCCGCCGCGGGGTCGAAGAATGGCCGCTCGGCCTGCGGCGTTATTCTCAACATGTGTCGCTTCGTCTCGCCCTCCTTCACCTTGAAGTCGCGTAGCGCGGAACTATTTGTCACGTCAATTCAGTTATCATGTCAATTCAGTATCGGAACTGGTAAGAACAAGATAAGGTGAACGGGTTGCTTACTGTTGGGTGATGCGGTTGTCGTATACGACTACCGTCCCGGGCGTCCAATGAACGCGTATGTGCCAGTCCTGGCCGTGTTCGATGTGGTTGTATAGGAAGTTCAAGGTGTTGGCTATCATCTAAAGTGTAAGTCAAAGCTACTAGGTGTACTAATATAAGATATGAAAAGCTCCTACCACTCTCTTCTTCTTTGTAGCTCTGTATCCTCCTGGTATATAACCGGTTCACGTATAATGAGTTTTTCTTGGTGACCTGATACACAATTTGTCAGCTCCGGGCCCTGGTTACTCGAGTGAATTACTTGATACTCACAGGGTGGGTTCTGACAACTGGGTGCGCCGTCTCGATCGGGTCGCGTATATATCTCTCCTTGTGATCGGCGACCTTGGCTTGCTCAAACCCGGAGTGAGTTGCGTAGAGCCCATGAAGCCGGCGTCTGTAGTCTTCAGAGAGGTTATCGTAGGCTGCGGTAGTCGATAGATACAAGGTATCTCCACCTGACTTCGGAGTTGACAAGCAGAAGAATATCGTAGTGCCCATGCCATTGCTAGATGGATGGATAGAGTCAGTCTGAGAGGCTCGAACCTGGGGGGACTAGATACCCACATCTCATAGCTCATGTCTGTGTGCCATTTAATACTGCTGACATTGTTCTTGATCTCGTTGTCCACCGCACCAGCTTTGAAGTCGCGGTATACGGGAAGGAGCTCCGGAAAGCCTTTTGTTTGGCCGCCATGTTGGTGAACATGCAAAGGCCCGAAGTGGGCTCCGAATTCCTTCTGTCGCTCCTTGCCAATGTCTGCGAAGTCCTGATCTTTGAAGACAAGAACTCCACGCTCAGCAGCGAGCAGTGCCAGCTCGTCCTTTTGTTGGCTTGAGAGCGAACTTAGCTGCAGGCCTCGAACTTCGGTCCCAATAGCTGGTGTAATCTCCTCGAATGTAGCACCTGGTGCATTCAGTAACGCTTTCTTCTCTGGATCAGCCCGCAACCCGACATCTTGATGGTCGAATTCTTCAAGCGGCGGCTGCTTGCCAGGAACATAGTGAGGTAAGTAAGACGCGTATTTATACTAAAAGTAATATTAGTATTTACTAGATATTTAAACAATAAAAGTATCGTAGGTATCTAAGCCTAATAGTAATAACGGAGAACGTACTTCTGACTTATCGTAGTCGATGGAGGTCTCAAATTGAACCCAGCCTTTGTTAGCCCCTTGGCTCTCGGTAGTCACGACGGTGGTAGCCATAACCTATTCTGAGTGAGAAACCAAGCCTGGTATTCCTCCGATAACGACATCAGAAAAGTCGGGCCAAACTTGTCTCAGCTCGTATTAAGTAAATTTGAGACTGCTACATCACTAATCTATGAACTCCTATAGGGGATATGAGCTCATGCGGGGTTGATATAACACCATTTACACTCGCGCTGGTGCCGGCAGATATACTACCTATGAAGTATGTCGCAATGAAGCTGAATTATGACATATTGCCTTCTAATGGCAGGCTGATAAGCAAGTGAGCGGCCTCAGCTCCGACATCACGGGTGAGCCTCGGATACCGTCATCGGCCTATGTCCGTATATCAAGCCTAGTATAGCGGAGATCCAATCGTGATATACTACCCAGGAACCCAGTATATCGAAGATACCAACATATGTATGGTGCAGAATATAGAAGTTATTATCGGAATATGAGACATAGATACGCGCTCGCCATTCGCCATAGTGGAGGGGAGATCGCGTCATCTTGATATTCCCGTGATGCATCCCCGCGACCAAGATCGTGAGCAAAATGTAGATTTATTCTCAGCAAAGCCACCAGCTTAGTTAGAAGGCGCCGGTGATCTCAAGCGAGCTTGTCATAACCGGGAAAAAAAATGGCAGACACAAAATCCCCTCCAGGAACCACTGTTATTTCGCCGGCGGAGTCGATAGGAGGCGCAGACTCTGACCACCCAGACCCTCTCCCCGTGCACAGCGAACCGCATTCATCACGATGGCGCCGTGTCGTGGGACGCTTCTGGGACTCTCTAGACGGTGATCCGCAACAGCGGAGGTATGTTCAAAAGCTTGACTCGTACCTCTTGTAAGTACCCATGTGCTCTAAACCCCACCCCTTAACGTTTTCTAACAGCATGGCAGCTCGTACATCTGTCTCGGCTACTTTATCAAATATCTAGACCAGACAAACTATAGTGCGTCGCGGATTATCTTCGCAATAGGCCGTTTATTGATGTCTTTCTAGTCAACGCATTCGTAAGCGGAATGCGAGAAGACGTAGGTCTCTATCAAAGCACCATCCTTAACCCCCATATTAATCGTGGACAGCTTCAACTCTATGGCAACGAACGCAACCTTCTTGGTACGTACTTCAATATCGGTATTATCATCGGTACTGTGCCGTCCCAGATGATTCAACTTCGATTTATCCGCCCCTCGATATGGATTCCGTCATGTGAGCTGCTCTGGTCGATCTTGGTCATGGCGATGGCATCCGCCAAGAAGGTAGAAACTCTGTATTCCCTAAGGTTCCTGGTAGGGCTGCTGGAGAGCTGTTCTTTCCCAGGATATGCCGCGCTTCTTGGAGGCTGGTACGGACCGGGGGAGCTGTCCAAGCGCGTGGCCATCTTTGAACAGACCAGCGCGATTGCGAGCATGTTCAGCGGATACCTACAAGCGGCGCTATACACCGGTCTCAATGGCCATTTGGGCCTTCCGGGCTGGAAATGGTTATTCATATTCGATGGTATCATCTCGATACCCATAGCTCTTTGGGGATTCTTTGCCATCCCTGATCTCCCCCATACTACGAGGGCTTTCTATTGGACAGAAGATGTAAGTTATCTAACATAGCTACAAGGGCCTACCCTAGACGTGCTAATCTTGGTTGGTAGGACAAAAAATATGGCGTTGAACGTATAGAGAGGATTGGCCAGAAACCTCCCCAGCCCCTTACGTTGAAGGCCATCCGGAAGGTTTATTCAAATTGGAGGCTCTGGGTTTTCATCATCCCCTACTTGTAAGTGCTCGTCTTTGCAAATGAAATAACATTCATTACTTACGATAGTTCAGAATGGTTGCACAGGCTGGCTCGGGGACGAACTATTTCAACCTGTGGCTCAAGGCTTCGGGATACAGTGTTGTGCAGACGAACGTTTTACCGACGGCAGGCAATGCTTTAAGTATCGTCTCTGCGTTCGTTTTTGGTATAATTGCCGACGCGACCGGGTACCGCCTTGGTGCCATAATTGCAGTTCAGCTCCTTGTTATGCTATCGAATATCCTGCTATCAATATGGGATATCCCCACGCCCGCTTTGCTGTTTGCATTTTATTTGTCATATGTTGGTGCCGCAGCGCAACCTATTGTTATTGTGAGCGTCGAGAGCATCCCAACCTAACATAGAGAAATTCAACTAATCACTCTGAAATACAGGCCTGGGGGAGTCAGCTGAATAGGGGAGATCCGAATCTCAAGCAGCTTCTAGTTGCAACAGGGAATATTTTTACTTATTCCTTTTCAACTTGGCTTCCACGTAAGAATTTTTTTTGCATTGATGTCCAATATACTGACTTTATCAGTTGTCCTATTCCCAACATACGATGCTCCGAAGTACGATTATGGATATCAGATACTCATTTTATTCGGTGGTCTCGCTATACTCGGTTCTACTCTTCTTTATGTACTACAGCAAAGGGACGAGAATAAGGCTCCTGAGCTGGATGAAACAACGCCAGAAGATGACATACATCGTTGAGTACATAGATATGAGAGTCTTTCATAGTTCCTGGTGAAATTTAATTTTTGATCATATTTGTTCTTTAAGAGAGAAGCGCACAACTCATTTTGGTGTGATATTTCCGCTTTCGACGATGCCTCGGCCCAAGTCTTTGACGGTGACGGGATTTACACCTATACGCACCCATTCGCTAACCCTCGTTGCACTGCAGGGTGTCCCGTGATAACTTGGGAATATCGTTAAGCTAAGTCTGATTGCTTAGCGTAGCTATCATACCCCAAGGACCGTATGCTATCTACCTACATACCTACATGCTAGTTATACAAGCGGGAAAGAAACTCAAACCCCCTTCCCCCCCTCTCTTAAACTGCATATTTATAACTTATATTCATGCCTTGACATATCTACTCCCCGCCTATTCCACAACAGCCCGAAGACGAAACCTCCAAAGCGGTAAAAAAGAAAAAAGAAAAAAGAAGGGGTTGAGGGTATACAAGACCAAGTTCTTCCCGTCTATACAACAACTCTCTTTTTGTATCACGATAAATTCCCAACACACCCATACCTAAATCCAAATCCAAATCCAAATCCAACTCCCCTCCCGAAAAAAACGCCATTACATGATGAAAGTACAGCAAGGGAAAAGCAAAAAAGGGGCAAACCCCCCCAAATAAATCCTCTTTTCATCATCCATCATCTTCTTCTCCCCCCTTACTACTGCCACACCATGTTTCATACGTATATCCTCGAATCGAATTTTCTTTCTTCCTTTCTTTTCTTTTTTTTCTCCATTAAATTTTTTTTTTTGTAAACCAGTAGATAGACCCCAGTATACCTCGTTCGTAATCCTTAGTCTCCGAAGAAGAAGCGGGGAAAATAAAAACGCCACTTCTAAACCACGACGCCTTTCACTTCCCCTCCTCTCTCGTCTTCCTTCTTCCCCTGGCTATCATCATCATCCGTGGTTCTCGGAACCGGGTCCGTGGCTGTCGTGCTCACCGTGCTGGAATTCGCTACCGGGCCTCCACTTGTCGTCTCGTTCTTGTTCTCGTCCGGCTCTCCCTTTTCTACCGCCGTCGCCGTCGCCGTATCTTTGTTTCCCTCTCTCGCTGTATTTTCTCCACCTTCAACCCTAAACCAACCCTCTTCCCTCTTTCCCCCCTCATCCTCGTCCTTCTTCTCATCTCGCGCCTCACCATCGCCCAAGCCCTCCTCCGGACTAGCGCCCGCAGTTCCTCCCGCAGCGCCGCGCGCAGGGCTAGCTTCTGAATGAATGGTCGTGGCGGCCGTGGCGGTAACCTCATCCTGCGTCCCGAGGTTAGCATCCGCGTCGTCGTCGTCGCCGCCCTCGGAAGAAAGCTCCAACCTATCCTCCACTTGCTTGGCGAGCTTGAGCACCTCGTCCTCCGCGTCCGCGCCGCCGCCCCTCTTCCCGCCCCTCTGGCGCCTCGCCTCCTCCTCACCCACAACCGCCGTCCACGCGTCCTCGAGCTCGTCGCGCCACCCCAGCTCGTCGGCCAGGGCCCGCACGCCGGCGTCGCACTCGCCGAGGTGCAGGACATCGTCGGCGCGCGTGCCGAGGTCGCCGACGCGCTCCATGTTCAGAAGCAGCCGAGGTGTGCCCTCGCGCGCTAGGAGCGGCAGGCCCGCGAACGGGTGTACGGTGAGGCTGGTGCCGAGAACGAGGACGAGGTCGGCCTGCGCGGGGACGCCGTGGGCGGCGTAGAAGGCGTCGGGCAGGCGCTCGCCGAAGAAGACGATATCGGGCTTGACGAGCCCGTTGCACCCGGGGCGTGTGCACAACGGCGGGTCGCCGCGCTCCACGTGCTCGCGCATCTCTTTATCTGGGAACGGCGTCTTACACTCGATGCAACGCTGCGTCGCGAAGCTGCCGTGCGCCTCGATGATGAGCTCGGACGGCACGCCGGCGGCACGTTCGAGGCAGTCGATGTTCTGCGTGAAAAGCATGCGTAGGAGCTTCTTCTTGGCGAGCAGGGCGATGAAGACGTGCGAGATGGTCGGGTGGAAATTGCCTGGGTACAGCTCCTTGGCCAGCACGTAGAACGGCCGAGGATTCTCCCGGAAGAAGCCGATATCGAAGACGGCCTCGGGATGGGGTAGGCTGAGTCGCGCGAGGTTGTGGTACAAGCCGGTCTTGGGCGAGCGGAAGTCGGGGACTATAAAATACACGGCATGTGTTAGAGGAAGTGTCTAGGATAGCAGTACACCGGAGAAGGAGGCTCAAGCTCACTTCCAGCAGCAGTGGAGATTCCAGCGCCGGTCATGACGACGATGCGCTTTGCGCGTCCGCTCTTGATTAGGTCGGCGACGGCGGCGAGGCTACGATCGGATAGGGTCTGAGGAGGGGTGTCCGGAGGGACGGGATGTGAGGTTTCCTGGCCCATCTTGCCGAAGCGCTGGCGACCACGATGACGGTCAGGCCCTTTCTGGTGACGGGGTTTCTTCTTGCGACCTATTTTGATCGCTAATGATAAGACGACAGGGAGTTCTGGTTCTGGCGATGTGACCGGATTTCGACTTGAAACTCAGGCTGAAAGGGATCTGGCTTGGCTGGTTAGGTGCGTAGGCTAGTCATGGGCGTTTATGTATTGAAGCAGGAGAGCTGGGTTTGCATCATAGTTCGCATAATCGGGTGAGGGACGGGTGAGGGACGGGTGAGCGACAGCTGAGGATTAGCGGGGTCATTTTCTACCGTCGCCATCTTATCGATTGGAAGTCCGCCTCGGACTGGACAGGGGGGTCGGACAGGGGGTGGCATCGATCTGTAACACGTACGGGGAGGGGATTAGACGATGGAATCCGCCTCGACCTTCTCAAAACATGTCTGTACAAGCCAAACGTAGATCTAAATTTTTTTTTTTTCAATTCTTTCGCGCGCAACAATTTTGATGCTATCCTGCGTGACCTCGTCGACCGCTCCCCTCTACTCTAGGGCATGCATAGCCCGAGTCTAGGCCTGAGCCCAATCTCTCCTCATAACCTCATGAGGTTCGTGAGAACAGTTCTTCTCTGAAATATCATTATAGAGACTGATCCGACTATGTGCCCGAACGGCTTCCTTTAGGCAAATACCGGCCTATGCACTTTATTCCCACCCGGCTTTGTGGGGTAGAAGACGATGAAACTATCCAGAATCAGAGCCTTCGCCAATCCGTCTATGGCGCTGCAATTTTCTACTCGAACACGCACCCTTTTGGTGATACCCTGTATTGTACAGATAATAATAAATAAGAATGAAAGAAAAAGCACAGTCGACAAGGGTCTACAGCTTAGCCCATTCTACGACTTCAAGGGCCATCATGACCAGAGCCAGCGTTGATGGGAGGATCCTGTCAATGGTTAGAGAACATATTTTACGGAAGACAAGAAAAAGAAATATTCAACTTACCAAATTACATAGCTCTGGAATAGGACCCTTGACATGACCGATTCGTACACCTCATTGATCTGGCAAATCTGCGCAAGCTGCAGGGCGCTCGGCGCGCCCGTGAGGAGGAAGCAGACGATGATGAAGATCGGGTCGTCTAGGATGCTAATCGGAATATATTTCGCGAAGATAGCCAGAACCGGTGCCATAATCAGCGTCGGTAGTACCATACGGCAGATCAGGGAAGCTACAAGCAGCCGCGTCCCAATCCGTGTTTCTTCCGGATCTCGGGATGCTAGGTTCTGCGTGTTTTTGGCGAGGTTGGCACCCAAGACTACCAGTATAAGAGGCACAGCGACATCGGCACTCTGAGAGACGGCCCTTGTGACACTATTCTTAATAAAAGTGCCCTTGTCGAAGAAGAGAGAGTGCAGCGCAGGGACTGAAGCCACGAGGATGGAGATAAGCATGGCCCATAGCGGCGGGTTCATGAAGTCGGAGATGAAGTTGTACACTGCAAGCCATCTGCGCCATAGCGCCGACAGGACGACCCGAACGGGACGGGGTAGGCTGTTGTATACTCGGCTAGAGACCTCGACGCAGCGTCTCTTAACCGAATTGTTTGCCTTCTTTACACCATGTTTGGCGCGAATCAAATAGCCTTTGATGCCGCCGGGGTGTTCGGGTTCGTCAAGATCGCGCATGCGAGGAAAAGACATGATATCGTCAGGTCCGCCAGTGGGCGTCGGAAAGGGGCCGTCGGTGCCGTTGACGCCATTAGTGTATTTCTTGGATACGCGCTTCTTTCTCGGCGAGCTGGCCTCATCTTCGGAACCGATAGGTGATGCGCTTGCGGTCCCAGCAACTGGAGTACGCCCGGCCGGCTCGTATACAGACCCGTCTGAACTCTCTGGCTGCTCGGTGTTCCTGTGTCCCTCCTCATCTGAATTTCCGTCCAGGCCAGGGATCAAATCCTCCTGGGGGGCATCGTCGTCTCGATACCTGCCTTCCTCCACAGTTTCGTCCTGATATTCTTCATACCGACTCTTGGGGGCTAACAAGACATGGTAACCCCAGCTCCACCTGACCAGCTGCCCCAGTTGTTGGAAGATCAGAAGGTATAGGATTCCACGTGCGGCGACCTGATTGTCGTTGTCGCCTGCGATTCGGTCCCAGTGGAGACCTTTCAGGGTCTGGGATAGCGAGATGACGAGTGAGATGGGGAGCGAGTTGGAATTTCCAAAGACGCCCATAGCCGTGACAAAATTAGCCGGGCGCTTCCCGAACCGGAAAGCCCTAGCAACACCTATGGATACCAGGTACGATACTGCAGTCTGGATGGCGAATATGAGAGGAATGACGGCGAGTTCAGCTAGCTTATCCGGTTGGAGTTGTGCTGCCAACTTATTGAATACTATACGCGGGTTAGCCGGGAGGAAAGCAGACAAGAGAAAGGCTCGGTTCCGTACTAAGGCAAGGCGTGAACCACATGACATTTAGGTTGGCCAGGAACTTCTGCTTGTCGGCATCAAAATGACCCATTCTCGCGATGATGTATCCGGGCAAGCTGACACAGACGACTTCCATCACAGCCTCGAAGACTAGCAAGATGAGGTGGCCGAGCGACGGATGCGACGAATGAGGCGCCTGGAGCAACGCCATGATTGGTGTAGCTATGTTCCATCCCGGAGCAGCATCGTTATTCAGGCGAAGGGGAGGAGGGTTCGAAGTCGACCACTCCATCGCTCTTTTCAATAGCAGCAACAGGACGCCGGCTGGCGCAGTGAGGAAGAGGCTGTGGTATGCGTCAGTGGCAAGCGATGCGGTTGTCGTCAATGAGCGGGTTTCTCGTATTGGGAATCGCGCAAAGGTCGATGCCAGATGGCTGAGACGAACTAGAGAGATGTCTTTGCCGTTCGGTTCGGTTCGGTTCGTTGTTTGGTGGCACGGCGGGTAGGGAAGAGACACCAAAGCAATCTGAGTTCACGGTTGCGCTGGCCGTACTGCTTTGTGTCTGCGAATAGTTATCAGGTATAAGCTTCTCGTCAGACCAGCCGCGAAGCCGCGCAGGGAAAGTATCAGGACTCGATGGTGCGAGATGATGATGATAACAAAAAGAGAGAAAAAAGGGAATGCAGCTGCAGTAGGGAAGGAATATGTTGTCTTAGTTAGCGTAGCCAAGCCCGGGAGAAGTTAGGGTATGATGGGTTGAAAGAAAGTCGCAGGAAAGGTCAGAGAACCTTGTTTCGGGACTTGACGACGTTGCTGAGGTGGTACAGGGTCATGTTTAAGCTGGCTAGCTGGTCTAGTTTGCGCCCCCCTGGAGATCTCGAACGTTGATGACTGTGAGTGATAAGGATCGGGGGTTTTGACTGGTTGTGCTAGGCTACTAGGTTGAAGGCTGAGCAAGCCTGCCGAGAGCCACCAAGAGGTACAAGCCGCCAGGGGCACAAGGCGACAAGGGGGCGTGTCAATCCGCTGCGGTACAGCACACGAAACAGGGCCCACTCGGCCGTGTGCGACTCTTTGTCATTGGCCAGTTTCGGTACCGGGACTCTGGGTTACCTCATGTTAATGTAAATTTGCAACATACATACCTAGGTACTTACCCGACTTACCTCATACATACCTACATCTTGCATACATTGATAGCCCTACCTAGATTGACAGATAACAGCACTCGATCAACTATAAGTAGATCCAGTCTATCTATGACCCTATGATGGTAAAGACGAATTAGAACGGAATCGGCATACAAACAGTGAGTTGTGTTGTGTTGTGTTGTGTATTGCGTTATTTAGTGTACTATGAGGATGTAGGTAGGTACTACTACATGGGTACGAACATATATGTACATATGTACATTGAGTTTTGGCTAATATCATGATCTGCTATTTCACTTCAAAGCTAGCTAAGCTAATATAAAATGTACGGAGTAAGTCAGAACGACTACCTACGAGTATAAACCTAACCTTATGTGCCTAGGTATGATCTATATGCAGCCAAGTGTTTTGTGGTGAGGATCATAGCGATCTCCCGCGCGACGACCTGCCTTCTTCTTCTTCTTCTCCGGACTGAGGTCTCTGACATGGAAAGATGAGGCGACGGCTGTGGAACATCTTGTCCTCAATGTCACCCTGTCGCTCAAGCGAAGACCCTTTGAACAGGCCGATCTACAATTAACCAGGTGCCCCAATACTGCACTTCAGACAAACTTGACACTTCTCATAATTTCTCGTGAGAACTCCCACCTGCATTGCAGATTCTAGTTTCGTGCTACATGTAACGATATCTTCTAATTCCGTCTACCTAGTACCTAATGCTCTCATAGCGAGATGATCCTCTTGGTACTTAGGTCCACTGTGTTATAAATAGGTACGTTTCCTTCCTTCCCCTTCCCCTTCCTCTTCCTCAATTTCTTTAAAGGGTTTAGACTAGGTTAATTTTAATCCGTATATTATATTGCAGTCTGTTGGGATTCAATTGAGGTATATATATGTTACACTCACGAGAAATCTGATTATGCCAAGTTGATAATTCTAAGGTAGGTAATACTAGAGCGACAGGTGCCACGCAGCTGCTAAGCAAGTATCGGTGTTCGTTTCCATTTCCCGTCTCCACTAGGTACGCCAAGCGTAGGTAGGTTAAGTACTTACTACCTATTAAGGTACCTACCTAGGTCTACTGAAGATAATGACGTAAGACAGCACGACGAAGACAGAATTCTTTGCGATATCCTATTGGAATTAGCTTTTGAGCCGGTGCTCAAATTTGCTCCTGCACTTCGGCATCATCACGACTCTCCAAAACAAGAAAGTGCTAAGAGTTGGTCGGTTGGCAGGTAGTGGGCACTGAAATTTGGCGGCGATGACGTTATTGCCCACGACCAGTTTAGCAAACGAAAAACGAATGGACTCGTAGGGTTCGGAGGCCGCAATGACGTTCAGCCCCGTAATAAATCCAACAGGTTTTGCGAAGAGCCGTGCAGCCATCACGATGCATCCCTCCTCCGGCATGGAACCTCCGCCACGGGATTCTACCTCGAGATTCTTCTTGGTGATGTACCTATCGCAACACGATGCTTATTACCGGCAGGGCTGGCGTTGATAAGAGTGTCCAAGTTGTCGGTTGGTGACCCATTTAAGTGACGCAAAAGACACTCTGATTTTGTATCTCTGGAAGATATTCCGTACATCGCCGGAAGGTCATCAAGTGAGCGTTTCAGACTTTATCACAGTTGTCTATCTGGTTCGCTATCTGCACAAATATGTAATGACTTACTACCATAATACCTAGGTAGGTAATTGTAGTGGTGTTCTGTAGACTGTGAACCAGGTACGGAACTACTATATATGTACTAATAGTACCTAAGAGGTAGTATATGTACCTAGGTAGGTACCTCCATTTACACGTAACCTATAAGGGATGGCTATGTACCGTAAGCCACAACCACGTGAAAATGCATGGGCTTAAAAAAAAAAAGAACAAGAAAAAAAGAATGCGGGGCAGCTTTAACTCTTTGATCTTACCTACCCTACCCGCCTACCTTACCTCTTTTACCTACTCTACCTTAGGTAAATTGATTATTATATCTCTTCTCCATATACCACCTAGGCTAGGTACATAACTTCATACTTCCACTAACACACATACCTACCTACGCACGCATAGGATAGCTTCCTGCCGACGAAGTCGAGTTGCTAGATTCTATCTAGTACGAACCAGCAACCTTATCCTACCTAGATCGACGTCCGTCCACGTCTCTCGCCTTGCTCTCTTTTCTCTCGACGGTAACATACAATTATTGCCCGAGGTAAGCTATGGATAGCTATACAGCATTGGCATACACCCAGCAACTAGCGTCGACTAGACGTCTCTGCGGAGCCTTGCTAACCTCGGATTCCTTTGCTTTCCAGACTCTACCTACTAGTCTTGTTCAGGTATGGAGGCCTCTTCGATTTCTGCCGCTACCACCACAACCCACCACCGTCGCACCCAAGCAGCCTGACTTGCGATACTTGCTGACCAGCACGATTCCCCCCAGGCCGGCCTGAGAAGCTCCCATCATCGAATTGGCCCCGCCGCGAACTCCCCTCAACCACATACCGTCTTTTCACCGCTCAACGCCCCTCCGACCTTCGCGACCACCGCCGGTATCCTGTTCATCTTGCCCCGCCGTGAAATACAACAGAGCTCTCTCTGCTGCCGATCAGAGTCGAAACATATTGTCCGCCTGCTTGGGATGCTTGTATAGGCGAATCTGCATCCGTCGACAACCCCTTTCCGCGCCCGCAATCCCCCATCCCACAATCACCAAAATGTCTGGGCTACATCGCGATATAGATTCGGTGCCCGCCACATCCGACGAGCTCGCTCACGAGACGTTGGCAAGCCCCGCCACACCCGGATACATAGATTCCCCAGAAGCCAACACCCCAGTCGAGATGCCCGATGAGCCATCGTCAGACCCGCCGAAACGGATGCCATCGCTACGGTCTGTCTCCGACCCTCAGAATCCAGCTCATCCTCTGTCTGTCTCGTCCACGCATATAGGCCTGCTGTCTAATGCGAGACGGCCCCCCGCCGCTACCCACATGTCCAGCGGCCGCCTGCCTGATGATATCAACGCCAAAATGAAAGCTTTTCACCTATCACGCCAGGGAAGCTCCCCGCTCAACTCACAGCCGGGGCCGACCGGGACCCCATCCCCCTCGGGACCGTCACCCGGCGGTCCGGTACTTGGTGGCATCCCAAGAAACCTGCAGATTCCCGGAGGCGTTCAAAGACCCGGTGCTCCTTCGTTTCCAAAGTCAGCGCCCCATGTGCCAGCAGCGGCAACGCCGGGCGGAGGGCTAGCAAGCAAGAGGCGGTTCAAATTGACACTTGGGGACATTGGAGGTGGTCCCTCGCCGGTCTCTCCAATATCTGCTGGTCCTGGCTCTCAGCCGACGCCTCTCCGGAATGGGAACACGCCCATGTCCCAGATGAAGCAGTTTGAGGAGTACATCGATTCGGAAAGAGGCTATCTGACATTTAAGGGTAAGGCTATTATCACCAACAAGGGAGTCGATTTTTCGGACGGCACCGTGTTCAGGATCTCGCTCGACGAGGTCGAAAAGATGGACGAGCTAGGTAGGGGCAACTACGGCACCGTTTACAAGGTACGGCACACGAAACCGCGTGTCCCACGTTTTGGCCCCGGCCTGGCTAGCTCGAAACCAGTCTCCCTTCCAGGGTTACCTGCGGGGGGTCCCGATAAGGTTGATATGCTCCCCGAAAAGAGCGGCACCGCTAGCGGGATGGTCATGGCGATGAAGGAGATGCGACTAGAGCTCGACGAGGCGAAACTGGCGACAATCATCAAAGAACTAGTCATATTACACGAGTGTGTTTCTCCATACATCATCGACTTCTACGGTGCTTTCTTCCAAGAGAGTGCGGTATACATGTGCATCGAGTACATGGACGGCGGCTCTATCGACAAACTATACTCGGGAGGCATCCCTGAGTATGTTCTCCGGAGGATCACTTACTGCACTGTCATGGGCCTGAAGGAACTGAAGGAAAAACATAACATCATTCACCGAGATGTCAAACCCACCAATATCCTCATTAACACGAGAGGTCAGGTCAAAATTTGTGACTTCGGCGTGAGTGGTAATCTCGTGGCAAGTATCGCCAAAACCAATATTGGCTGCCAAAGCTACATGGCTCCTGAGCGAATCTCCGGTGGAGCATTCATGCAATCTGGGGCATCAGATGGCACATACAGCGTGCAGAGCGACATCTGGAGTTTAGGCTTGACGATCATCGAATGTGGCATGGGAAAGTATCCATACCCCCCTGAAGTGTCATCTACGATCTTCAGCCAGCTTAATGTAAGTGATCGATTCTCTAGCAATCCTAGTTTTTACAAGGTCTTGGTTGATAAGTACGTGTAGGCCATTGTCGAAGGGGACCCACCGGATCTTCCCGACAGCTACTCGGAAATCGCGCGTAAATTCGTTCACGGGTGCCTTCACAAGGTGCCCAAGTTGAGGCCGAACTACCAGGCACTGTTAGCCTCCGAGTGGCTCAAAGACCTAGCAAAGCCCGAGACGATCACAGAGGAAGAGGAGGAAGAGGAGGAAAACAACGCTAGTGCCGACGCGTTGGCAGAGGCAGCTAATAGCTTAGATCTCAGTCATTCGTCCACGGAAGACCCCGAGGTTGCTTTATGGGTCAACAGTGTCTTGGAGAAGAAAGTCAGCGGAGAATACGGCGAGGCATCTGGGAAACCAGCACTTCATGCTGCACCCTTAGATGCCGTGTCAAGCCCGTTAGCCAGTCCGCACCCCCCGAAATAGAAGACTGGAGATATTCCGTGATATGAATTTCAGCTCAGGGAATTGGAAGGGCAAGAAGCATGGACATTTCGAGCTACATTGCGGAGCAGGTTCTCCGCTAGAATCTTTGTAGTCGACGGTTTCGGGAACATAGCATCACTTGGCGTATACGACTCTTTTCAATACGACTACTCATTAGGGACGGCAGCACTATTTCTCCACTTACAAGATTGCTCTAACAAATTTCCTTTTTTAGCTTTTTTCCCCATGTCAGAAGAAATGGAATGTTTCAATCGAATCAAAACGGCATTGGGCAAAAAGGGCGTCCCTGTATACACAGAGTGGGATTCTAGGGGGGGAGGGGAGGGGAGGGGGTGGGGGATATTGAAGACTCGGAGTGAGGGTTCGGGGAAAACTTGAATTATTTTCTCGTCTTTTTCCTTTTTTTTTTGTAGTGACGAAATCGGCGTGGGCCTAGAGATCCAGGGCTGGCTAGGGGAGTTTCTCAAATATGGAGGCCTTGTTTTTTTTCCCTTCCTTTTTTTTTCAGTTAATTGTTGGCTTAAGTGTATATTCCAATCTATAAAGAGAAAGAAGGGACGGAGAGAAAGAAAGAAAGAGAAAAAGAAGAAAGTCGAAGAAGACAAAGAACATAATACTCGCTCGCTCGCTCACCTTTTTCTTTTCTTGTTTTGTCGGAGTTTTTTAATTCTCTCTCTCTTTTTTTTTTCCTGCTATGCTTACGCATCGAATTCTAGTTTCTGGGGAGGAGAAGGAGGAGGAGGAATAGCAGGAGATAAAGTCGGGTTTCTAGAGAGGGATTATGAGATGAAGTGACGTTTCGTGGACATAACGTAAAGGGTAGATCTTTCGGATGGGGGATATGGATGGTCCAGGAAGGTGGACAAGGCAATTTAATAGAGACTATAGAAGGGGGGACGGGGGGGGGGGATGAGTATAAACGGAAAGGAAAGGAGAGGAGAGGAGAAGATAGGGTTAATTTGAATTTGGACAAGGGGGAAGGAGAGGGGTTCGCGCGAGCTACTTCTACCCAACTTTAGATACCGTTAGGTACTTACATATCTATCCTATCTATCTATCTACCTTATAATAATGCCCGCGACCCCGGACTCTCTGCCCTATAACTATGGGAAAGTTATTTTTACGATTGTAGAGGACGGTATAAAGTAGTTCGGGGAACGATGAATAAGAGAGACAGAGAGAGGGAGAGAGAGATAAATAACATGAGGACACGAGGATAAGAGTGGTGATAGGGGGATTACAACAATATAGAGAATATTCCGACTATCTTGTTACTCATTTTTTTTCATGTTACATACTTTACTAGTGTTACGCCCGTGTTATTAATTCCACTCTTTGCATTCTACTAGGTACCTGGTAGGTCAGCTTATGTTGAGATGAAGATGCTGAAGTTAACTAATATAATACTTGATATATAGGTACCTATGGTATTTTATAATAGAATTTAAGAGGAAGAAAAAAAAAAGAGGGCTCGAATTATGTTCATAGATCATACCGAAGTCGGCTAGGTACTTGTTTCCACATATCGATAAATAATGTATGCGCCTACCTACCCATATAGGTCGCCACAAGGAAGAGAATAGAATGAAATATGTTGTGGGGTGACCTAGTGTGGGTAAAGTAGTCCTCTACATGTAATGACAGGCGAGGTCGGTGGGTGGCGAGAATCCGAACTAATAGGGGCGTTCCATGCGTCTGCTTGACTCGATATCACTTTTTAATCATAGGTACCTCATAGGAGGTGGGGGTTTCCCATGAGTACTTAGTTAGTTGCCACTAACATGTGATTCAACGATGAAACCGACTAATTGGTTACCTAAGTGCGGCGGGTGCCATTAGGGAGAAGAACATACCTACCTAGACTCTGGGAACTGAGATAAGGAGTATATATTGAAATGTATTCATGAGCGGAACTTTTCGCGAGACACGACTACCTAATCGAATTATGTAGATCCCAAATCAAGCCTTTTCATATATGAATATGAATTGAACGATTGTGGCTTGGTTTTCTATCCTCCTTTGCAGAATATTTGACATCTAGTTTAAGACATTAATTTTAAAAAAGACAACGATTGCTAACCACAAAACGTGGCTTCTTTGGTATCAAGAATAAGAAAAACGGATTACAACATCAATATCCTTATAAAAACTCCCAACGTCCCGTCCACTTTCCATCATCCTCTTCCTTTTCTGCGTGGAAAACCTTCGTGAATGTGTTTCGTGGGCGTGCGTGCGTGCGTATGAATGAATAAATAGCGGCGTTCCATGCAATACCCCCCTCAATATCGTCCAAACCTTCTCACGAGATCATACATAATACATGCCCATCCGTCTGTTTGCTTGCTTTCTCTCCAGACAGGTAGACTGAAAAAATATGTGCGTTGTTCTTCCTTCGCCACCATCGCGTGCTTTTTCGTCTCGGGTATTTCGTCTCTCTTGCCATTTGGGTTTGCTCGATTAAGTTTTTAGAATTTTAAGAATTAGTGTAGTGGCTTTTGATTTCTTCTTTTTTTCCGTTAGGCGTAGTCATCCTTGACCCTCCGGCTGCCGAGGTCGTAGCTCCGTCGGCTACGCACACTACGCTTGCGGCCGAAGGTGCCACGACCGCTACCGCCGTCGCGCATGCCGACGCAGAGCAGCACCGTGGCGACCAACAAGGCGGCCCAGCTGCCCCAGCTGAACCCGAATCCGTACTGGCCGAGGCTAGCGTCGCGGCCAGCGGCGAGGAATGCGTTGCGCATCTTGACAAAGGAGGCCGTCATGAGCGAGACGGCGACTGTGTGGAAGACGAGCGCCACCAAGGCCGCGAACCCGGCAATGGCGGAGCCCAGGCGCCCGCAGCAGGCAACAAAGCTAGTGAAGAAGGCCACGATGCTGAAGACGAGGGTGATCAGGTAGAAGACCCATCCGAAGCGCCAGAGATAGAAGAAGCTGTAGCTAGTGGTGTTACCACCATAGCTGCCGACGAGCTGCTCGGGTGCGTTCTCCGGATTGGCAGACCAGGCCCAGCCGACGGGCGGAGCGGGCCAGGCGCCGCTGCAGTCGGTATTGCCGGGGCCGCAGATATAGAAGTAAGCCCACTGCGATACCTGGCGCGCGCCGGTGATGCCGTCCGTATCGGCTGAGAGGAAGAAGGTCTGGTTCAACGGACTCGTGTCCTGGACTCCCGAGAGGATCACGAAGAACAGCAGCACGATGGAGCCACCGATGAAGACGAGCGAGAGTGGCGCGAGGTATGAGTCTATAGGTCCGCTCATTAGTCTTCTTGGCCGAATGATTGATATCGGGGCGAGGTTGTTAAAGTCAGTAGGCTAGGGTTTTTGCTTGTAAGTACTTACTCGACCGCGCCATCTTGACTGAGCTGTGTGTGGTCCTGGTCTACTGTAACTATAGGACTAGATAGAGTCAGCTTGCCGTTGAGGGCCAGGTCGAACCGACAGGAGTATAAAAGAATTGACGCATGTAAATATGATGGGGAAAGACAAGGTTCGGGGAGACACACAAACTTCTTTGTTCCAAGGCCAGCTCCGAGCTCAGGCCCGGTGTGCCCAATAAATGTCTCAGACACGGATCCGGGACTACTGTTAGATCGGAGTTGCTGGGTTGGGTTGCTAAGGGGCCGTCGGCAATGCAGGGGGTGCTCGAAAGCAGATAGTTAGAGGATGATGGACTATTGGTGTCTTGCGGCCTCCAAGGGATGCTTCTTTAGTATTAATATTAGATATGATTGGCAGTAGGTACGGAGGATGTGCATGTACGTAGGGTGTATATTAGAAAGGCAGACGGGTATATCAAGACGCGAGTGGAAATATTAAGAATGTGGCTTGCAGGGGATTATTATGTATGGCATGCAGGTGAGAAGAGAGAGTGAAGAAACATCGAAAACATTCCGAAAAGGCCAGGAGTCGTAATAGCTTTGGCACCAGACTGGATGTCGTCAGGGTGGGCACGAGCCAACTAAGTGTGGGTTATGACGACACTTCTCTTCCATCGTAGAGCTCTCCTTTCCCGAATCAGCTTAGTCGCATCGACTCGCCGGGCTATTAGCCTGAAAGTAGCCTCATTCATTGCTATTTTGTATTTTTTTTATGCAGTAGCCTAGTAAAAGTGGGATTCCTTCGCAAACTTCCGAGCTGCGTGACACCCGAGCTGCTAAGAGTCGTTCGTTCATCCTTACTAAGTATTACATTAGAGGTTCCAAATGAAGTTTAGCTGAATTAATTATTTGGCCCTTCCACCTCTCCTCGTTATGAAATGGGCGTCTACGTTTCTACGTCATGTCTATTTTTCTATCGAGTCCTGCTACAACAGACTGTCGGTTGTTGTATGTTCATCATCAACGTGATAATACCTAGCCTCTGAGCCTCAAAGAATGATGCCAAGGCGTCGTAACCCCAGACCTCCCCCCTGTTCCTATTGGTGTTTCTCAACAGCACCGGGGAACCGCCCGTCCCGCCGTATCCGAGATCTATAAGATTTGTAAATCCTCAGGCGATCAATCCGTCACACATGCATATATCCATCCCATGTTTCCTTCTCGTTACTAACAAGCGTAGCCACTTCGATACCCGTATCCATAGACCCTATATTGATGAAGCGGTTTCCGCATCTTGAATATCTACTGCTTGCCGACATTCGTAGGTAAGTAGGTAGGTATCCAAGCCAAGATATCAGATATGCAGCTTTCCGACACGTAACACAACCTCGACCCAAGGCACTGCATTAGCTAGTCTATCAATAGACCCTGGCCTGAGATCATATGACCTATCAATGAGGCATAATGAGATATTCCGGTGGCGTAGCTGTCACGCTGACGTGTCGACCGAGTGGTCGCGATGAGGCTGATAATAGCCGGGTCGAGCCCCAACATTCGAAATTCGCCCTTGTAACCTAGATTTCAGCGAGTGGCTCTTTTCTCCTTACGGAAATATGAAGCAAGCCATATTTAGCTAGCTACTAGCTGCAGAATCGGTGAGCTCATCGTTTGGTTTGATATGCTGGATCGATGGATCTATACGCATTAACCCACAGCCGACCGCCTAGTATCACCAATTACTTTATATATCTATTATGCCACAACCAGAATTGGCAGCCCAACAAGAATTGTGACTTGCTCGGTTTACAATTTCTCTATGTACGTGCCTGTTGGTTACCCCTATGTGATAACTCGACACCGACTTGGGTCTACTTTGTAGTGTCTATGTTCAACCTTGATTCTAATATTGAAGCATCTCTTACTGTTAGTTTATTTTCAACATATGAAAAGTACCACCGGGATAGATAAAACATGATCCCCGTTTATAGAGTGTAAGACGTAACTACGACACAAAAACAATCTCACAACATCTAGCAACATCACAAGGTTGGGAAAAGGGCTTAGAGTGGGTATTATGGCTACGGAGAACAAGCCTCTATCTTCCATCCTCTGTATATAACGACTGCAAGCTAGATGACCGCGGTCGAAAAGCTCGCCGAGGGATGGTGAAAAGGGGGGGAAGAGTTAAGCATGTTTTTTCACATAGATGATGTTTTTTGTTTGTTTAATAAAACTCACTAAGATAGGCGCGACAATAATCATGACTCAAAATAGCCTTGAAATCCCGGATAATAGTGTGTAAATACCGTTATTATGTAAGGAACTAACAGCTTATTATACATAATAAGGCCTTTCTTTATTGTCTGACCTGGTTTTCTATGTATATTTCCTGCTTTTTAATACTTAACAAATTAAGTCTAAATTGATTTAACGTAACTCGCTGTGTTACATATATATAGTAAAGGGCCTGATTAATTGTTTAATAATTAGCTAGTAACTAACCAACCACAAAGTGCTACCTCTTATGTAGAAGTTAGATATATTTACAAGTGGTCACATTTAAAACGCCAAACAATTGCCCATATTATAAGTTAAGGTGCACTCGGTATATATCCTCCATCCACATATTAATTACTTGTTAATATAAGTAAGCGTAGGTATGTAAATGACAGATTCTTACTCACACTTTTATAAATCCAGCCCTATTAGCATTTATTAAGCAGCCAATCTTAGTGACAGTCACTAAACGACGTTACAAGATTTCTTTTAAGTGAAACGCTGACGATTTAAATTTGTGTATATATAAATGTTTAGTTAACCCAAAACTTTTATGAAGAACATTTATCATTTCGACTTCATATACGCGTATCTTGCTTATTAACTTTTCTACCTATTATTTACCTTAACTAACCAGCGTCGCGTAATAATTAGCAATCAATTTCCTACCCTGAGTAATACCCTCGTAGGCATTTTTGGAATTATCACATACATAAACTCAGCTCCAGGCGACTAACACATAAAACAACAAGTTTATATAGTTAAGGCTTGACATCTCATTTATCTCCGGACGATCACCCCCCGCTATAAGTTCTATACATTCCTACTACATAGGCAGACAGCCACAGTGCATATTAAAGCAAGGAAGGGAAAATAACAGAAATGTCTCAAACCCACATCTCCGCCCCCGGCCTCCGATCCCAATCCCGTATCTTCCCTCCCCGCGAGCGACATCGTCGCCGGAATCTTCCTGCTCGTCCTCGCTCTTGCCGTCTTCACGCTCGTCTTCTCACCCCCCGACGGCGACGAAAACAACAACTCCTACTACTTCTGCTTCCCCCTTCCTGCTTGCTGCGGCGCAGTCTCGAGGTCCAGCCGCCGACGTCAGCTCCTCTACCTAGCCGGGGTCCGCTGGAGGGAATTATGGCTCATCGGTGGCGATGGTGGAGGCTACGATAACACAGCGGGTGGCAATGGCACCGATAGTGGTATATTATCGTATGGTAGTAATGATAGTGAGATAATATACTCCGATCTCGCGTCGGCGGGAGACGAGACGGGGTCGACAGATACGGATGGGTACGGGGGGTCTTTAACCACGGAGGTGGTAGCGAGGGAGGAGCATGAGGGAGGGCAGAGAGGTGAGTATGGCGATAGAATTGGGAGTATTAGAAGTAGGAGTTAGGTATAAATAGGCAAGCTATGGGTTGGAGCTACTACTATATGAAAGAATAAACAAGGTATCACGGAATTAGAGTTGCTGATTTTATTGGTCTATTCATGATGTGTATGTCTTACATCGCCTAAGTCGTCCGGAAAATAATCTTTCACACCCTTAGCCAAATGGTCCGTCACTTTGTCGTTCATCCATCTTCGACACGCAATAAGATCAAGCATCCCTGTTCCCTCGGCCCTTAGTCGACGTGGCCTCACACGATCATACGCCTTCATCCTTCATCCTTGCCGTACAGAAGAACTCCTCAAAAGGGAAAGGGGCGCTCTGCTAGAGAAGGCTTTACCCAGCGCTACAGGTGCAGCCTTCAGGTGCGGAGATACTCGGATACCTCACGCAAAGGTATCCAGAGGAGCATACCCGGCCACTAGCGCCACAGTTTGAGGGCGAGCAGGGCCCGTCATAATATTGTCGCGGGGTGATGTTTCTGGGCGCGGCCATAGCCGAGACCACCAGTGCGAGGAGGGCAGTGACGGAGGTGAGAGAGCGGAGCTGCATTGTCGGCTTGGTGAATCGCTTCAACGGGGAGATATTGGCAGGAAAATAAATGGACAGCCTGTTGGATCGGCGAATAGGATTTGTTTGTATAAGTTGTCTGTGTGTGCGTGAAAGGCGATTAATTACGTGACAAGAGCGACACAAGCGTGAGAGCCACACCAATATATAGACGATATATATATAGGTAGGAAGCCTGGGGAAACCAACGGGAAACGAAACACTGGTCACTATCGGATCTATATATATACACAATCAGCCTCAAAATATACGTACGGCGTTTTAAGCCAGGGCTGGCCCGGCGTACCGATCGACATGGGCCCCGGACGTCACAAATTCGGTACACACCAACACCGCCAAGAAAGGCCGAGATGAGCCAAGCCGTCGGGTTTCAAGCATCATTGCCTCGATCTACGTAGTTTAACTAGCGTCGATTCCCACCAGGCGAAATTCTATATATATTTATTTGTTACTCTAGAATATCCCTCTCGTTTCCAGTTAGCAGTGAAACAGGAAAAGAGGCCAAGTGCCGCCGTCCAGGTTTCTACATACGTAGACCGAACGTTTATGCTAAGAAATACCAAGCCGGCGAGCTATTTAGAAGACTGGGCGCCTAGATGCCTAAGATTGGATCGTCCCTGGCGTTTGCTTAGCTGTCCGAGCCCTTGTTTATATATGCCTCCCTCCTTAGCTGAGCGGTGACTGCAAATGGGTACCCTCGAAAACACCTACCTACCTCGTATCAGTCATCCGCCGAAGTAAAGAACGGAACAAATACATATACGAATCCAGTATTGTAGAGAGTATGGCATATCACCCACTTTAACACACAAACATGTCTGTTTGCCTTCACATTCACGAAGGTGGATATCTCGGCAGTTACAGGTAAAATTACCATTTTGGTCGTGCATTGTCGTCCAGCATTTAACACCGTCCCCGTCCGGGGATTGAGGTCATCAACGGACTAGTCTGCTTGAAGGTAAAGAAAAAAATTTCCGTGCATCATTATATGCCGGTAGTTCACTTTATGCTCTAGTTGCCGACTAGGGAGTAGGTAAAAGATGCACCAAGTACCATAGCGTCATTGAGAACTACGGTACAGATTGCCTTGGCATTCATGATAGATATTACCGCAGCTTGGCCCATCTTGGCGGGTAATTGCCTAGCCTTGTCTACCTATTAATATAGCAAATGTAACAATCCCCTGAGAGCTGAACTTCAAACTAGTTTCTAGATACGTAGGTGTGGACTCTATACAGCCAATACAAATATGCTATCCTCGACCTATAATAATCTCTCTCATAAGAACAATAGGAGTGGAGAAAAGCGTTGGCCGTTTCTAGAAGGAGAGAATACTTCAGGGGGCTGCATCGTCAAGGGGGTTGACACCGCTTGCTTGATAATTAATTTCTATACTCGTCAGAACAAGTAATTATTATCTGGCTCTCATGATATCATACATAGCAGAATTACTCCGGGCTGTTTAATGCATTATTTCTACCGGAAGTCATAAAATGGCAACTCTCAAACAGTTCTGTATGAATATGTTGAACAATAAAACTTTCGCTTATAATTATGCGGTAGTGAGCTAGAACAGGCTGACGAGGTTGTAGTTTGATCCCCCGGTAATGCGAATAATATCAAGCATGTCTAGGTATCAAGACCAGATATGAAATATTATGCAAAACCCCTTCCGATATAGATTAGATATACTTTTACGAGGACCTTGAGCTCCTTGAGCCTTACGCAAATGCAAAACCACAATATAGCTTTTTGTGGTTACCAGTTTCTCAACAGCAGATGAGTTGGAACTGGCCCCGTCGACGTGAACACGAAAATCTAAACCGTGTTCTCTAATTACTTGCTTTGGTAGCCGGCAAGCCCCAGGCTTAGGGACGCTAGAGTCTATGCCAAACCTACAACTGGCTCAGCAAAAGTTCACCGGGTTCTTCTTCTCGCTGCCTCCACCGCTGCAGCGTGATACAGCCGCGCAAAGTTGTTGCGAGATCATGATACGGTTATTCCTCTCTAACAGGTTCAATATTCACACTAATACACCCGGGAAAAACCTATTCTTCTAGAACTACTTCGTGGTGTGATTTGATGAGACTGAGACTGGTGGCAACTCCCCTTTAAAGTAACACTGACGTCAATCTACTGGTAAGCTGACTTCATAAAATTCCATTGGAATGAGACATTACTAGGACAGGCAATAGAAGAGATTGTTTGAAATATGGGGCTATGCTCCTGTCCGATCCATGTCTCCTGTATGTATATATAGATGGGCTACACCCATCTACCTCATAGACTCACCTTGGACTGATACACTTGATCCTATCCTCATATATTCGTCTCACCTCAACAAGATTGTCCAATTGTTCCTGTCAGGGGATGCCGGTGCAAAAGCGATTATGAGAAATTCATGACTCAATATAGCGTTTTATGTACCTAAATTAGTTGTTGAAGCTGGCAAAATCAGAATCGTGAGTAGTTCTACTATTCCATGGTGCAACATTTAGTTTTGGGGCTAGGTGGAATGATGGTCACAGCTGTGCGAGCTACCTGATCAGTCACATAAACGCATTTACTACATGTATCGAGTTAAAAGAGAACTAGGTATATGTATAGCCAGGTAGGTATGGGCGGTTTCCATGTACACGAGACGAGATTACGTAAGGCTATACAGTATTTAGTAAATCAGATACCCTATATTCCAAAATTTGCCTAATAAGGATTGGCTCAAATACTAGTTGAGGTTTATAAAGAGCTTTCATCATTTCAATGTGCCTGAGAAAGAACAGCTTATTTTGTTGCCACATAGACTATAATCTGAATGATATAGAACTCATATCAAATACTGCTGTAGTTGCGATAAGTCTACCTCGCAAGAGAGGGTATTATAAGGGATTGTCCGACGCGACAGTAGAGTGATTCCTAGAGATCGGACCGGGGATTTATGGTTTTACATGTAGGTACGACACGCCGCCTCATTTCTGTATAGAAAAGGGGCTTTATCAATATAGCTTGCCTAGGACTATTAGAAGCTCATATCTACGAAAGGGACTAGAATAGAATACAACAATGCTTCACTTGGAAATAAATGACTTGAAACTTTTGGAACAAGATAGCAGCAGGTCTCAGGCGAGGCTGGTTGAAGTTTACTCGAAGAGCGGCGGGTCTACTTTCTACACATGGTTCTCTGCTTCGGTCGAAAACATGAATCGCACGCCTTACAGGCAAATTTTGGGGGCCATATAAATGTGGATAGGAGACGGAGTGGGCCTTCGATCGATCGTGTCCGTGGCATTATACATACGACTCTTCACAGCTGAAGTAAACCGGACGAAAAATGGCAGTAATTGATGGGGTTTTACTCTATTGAATAGTCTGCATAGCGTACTTTATGGTGAATCTGCCCATTTCGCCTTGAACTAGGTGGATTTACGACTACACAAGCTATACAACAACGTCCCATTGAGTCTGCAGTCTTTCCCGTCGTAGTGTAACGTCCGAATCTTTCTCCTATGTCCCTCTCCCCCTCCCCCATTTAGGTCTACAGAATCTTTGCTTTTTCTAAGTTCTGCGTGACTTATGACGAAACGGGCTACATGTGAGCAAGCCCGTACCCACACCACCCGTCCATGTTCTGCCACAACTGTCTTCTCCCTCACGAGTAGGATTGAATCCTGTGACGAAAAATCCTGGACATGCAGCAGTAACAACATTGGATGCCCGTGCCGAAAGAGTGTGAGCCGGAAGAGGAGGTAGCGAAAAGAAAAAAAAAGAAATTTACACAGTGAGCAAACGATCAGGCCAGTCTGATATGATCGGGGAGCGGTCTCAGCCCCCATACTTAAGCATGACTAAATGAAGTTGAAGATCTAGGCATTATAGCTACAAAGCCAGCTACCCAAGCGCCACGGCCCATGGTATCGCGGACTCACTTGACTGCGGAGATCATCACCTGTTCACTGAGCACTCGCCGATCAAGTCATAGGCCGAGACATCCTGCAGGCTGTCCTATCCTAAGGAACAACTGAACACGCAACAGAGAGCATACTCGTCCATCATCGGCGAAGTGAAGCCCCTCGGCCTTCTCCATCCATTACCCTCCCCTGAAAGTGATCATACATCCAATTAAAAACAGCAATTTAAGAAACTACAGACCGGTGAGTAGTAGATCGCAGTGTTATTAGATGTTTGGCGTCAGTACAGTTCAGCTATGCTCACTTCTCCGTCCTCATCCTATCTGAATCAAGTCGGGTAAGGGGGGTACAAGGCTGGGGACTAAAGCAACGATATGAGACCCAAAAAACCTTGCCTATCTGTTGAGCTCCCGAAGATCGGTCGGTCATCTGACGTGGTATCTACGCGGTGGTCGGCAGCAGGGGAAAAGGGGGGGACACAGAGAAGTGAAGCCACGGCGGCTTCCAAACTCCCAGATGGGAGCCTGCTGGCTGGTCGGCTAGACAAATTTCAGCAGAGACACACAACACCCAAACGCTTAACCTAGCTAGCTCCGGTTGTGTGCCCCTTATGTGCTACGTATGGTGCCATTACGAGGGAGCAGCAAGCAGAAGGCGAAGGGGAGCACGGAATAGATGCGGCAACACAATGAATGGTAGCAAGTACTTCACACTATGAGGGGCTGTTGCCATCTTAGAGCAAAGGCAAGCCAGCTCGCGAGGATGAGAGCTTCCGTAGCGGGAGATAGGGAGCCGCGATCTTCGGGAGAGTCTCCGAAATCACACGTCAGTGACATTCAGTCCGGGTCAAGATAAAAAGAAAACCTACAGGACGAAACGGGTTCCAAGGGGAATCTAACTCTCTTCGTCCAATCCGTTTGCCTACATTCGGTTCTCTACGCCATTATCATGTTAGGCCGGCAGAAACAGACAACCCGCACCTGCGGCTGCGCGCACGCGCAACACCTAAAAGCTTCTGCGGGTAGGACATGCAAGGTCCTTTCTAATCCTCCCATCCCATCCTGTCCAAGCACACAACATACACCGTATGCGCACGTACACACGGACGTGCGCAACGCCTACGCTTATAGGCATGTATACAAACGCATTGTTTGCTTGTTTACAATACATACATACCTACATTACTACCGTGCTTTCCTTCTAAATTACACATAAAACACACATAAATACAATATACGGGAGCATCCGGGACGGGAAGGGAAAGGGAAAGGGAAGAGAATGGAGGCGCGCCGCCTCCGCCGCCCCCCTGGCCCTCCCCCATTTTCCTCACATCGCACCTGTCTAGACTAGTAGTACCCGTCCTCTGCATCTTGGCACATGAATTATCATGCGTGCTCATTTCTTAAATTTTCTCTTTTCTTCTCTCTCTCTTTTTTTTTTCCCCACCCCTGTCACTGCCGATGAGCTATATAGTTGTACGTGTGTGTAACACACAGTAGTAGCTCGGCAACAAAAAAGAGGGAGGGGGGAAGACATTGTAAGGAAGGGACAAGGATGAGGGAGAGAGAGGGAGAGAGAGAGAGATAGAAAGTGAGGAAGGAAAAAAAAGTAAAGGGAAAAAAAAAAGGGAGACAGAGGAAAGAGACGAAAGAAGAGGGAGGGACGGGTAACACGCAGCAGCAGCGCGGCCACGCCCGCATGCCCGCATTGCATGGTGCGGGCATTATCACAACGTGCAAATAGGAAGCGGCCCCGTCCGTCGATATACATATGTACGTCTATAGTCTATATATATATATATATATATATATATATATATGCGTGTGTGTATGTGTTCCATATTGTTGTTTTACGTGGTGTACATGAAAGGAAGAGAAACCCAAAAAAGAGCGGTTTATAATAATCATAATAATATAGTTAAACCCCCTCCCTCAGCCCCTTTCCCCCCTCAGTTGACTATAAGATTCCGATGAATGACCACCCATTGCATGATGAATTTTTATAGGATGTATAGGGGTTTCCACCTACAATATAAGGGAGATCGGATGACTACTTTGACACCCCTATTGATCTACCTAATCGTAGATCTTGCGAGCAGTAACTTCGCTTTAAATAAGTTAGGCGACCGGGGGTGTATGTACATCACATATAGCCGCCATCGGCATCACCATCGTCATCGTGATTATTGGTAGAGGATGCCTACATGCGAATATACGTACATAGGTAGGTAGGTAGGTAGGTAGGTGACCAAACAAGCAAGCATGCAAGCTAAAAAGACAACTCTCATACACTATTTCTATAACTCCATCCACACTCCATTCGCAAAGACAAAGTAAATTGAAGGAAGCACGCAGGCCTTGGCAACGGTTTGCTGCTTGCCCTACCTTGGTCATTGCCGTCTGTCTGTCTGTCTGCCGGTTCTATTACCGTCTGCGAATTATAGAGAGAGGGAAGAGAGATGTAAGTCGTCATAGGTCTACTGACATAACAGGAATGCACACGAGAGAGGAAAATAGAAAATGGAAAATATACAGAGACGACGATTAACGAATCAGCCAAGGAATATATTCAGAAGAAGAAGCAACCCCCCCCCCCCCCCCAAAAGTCCCAGCCATCTAGATCTTCGACATCGCCCTATCACGTCGTCGCGGGGAAGTGAAACCCTCTCCATCAGCTAGGTAGGTCCTATGTCTCTCGCATGCAGGACAATAACAGGACAAGGAGAGAAGACAGGACGTGGAGGATCAGCGTAACGGGTGTGTACCGCGGATGGCACGGTTCGCACACGGGAAAGAAGGCCAATGTATGTATGTACGTATGTTGTGTATGTTTCTGTACCGAATGCGACTCCAAGCTGCAGCAGCTGGGAACGTTGTTTGGAGGGACGGCACATGAAATTTGCTCTTAAATTCTTCCACCCCGCCCCTCCCTTTGCCCCCCTATTATTAGTCCCGTCTGTTTGGTTGATGGGAATGATATATGTAAATAGCAGTCAGCAGCTTCGGATGGGGGAAGGCGGGGGTAAGGGTAGGGTCTTCAATGTGATATCGTGCATACGGATACGCATGTGGCATAAATATAGTTTCGGTAGATTTCCCATAGCGGCATGATAAATAGCAAAAAGGAATATTCAGTATGCATGCAATGGGTGTATGTCTTAGACGTAAACGTCCCCTCGAAACGGGTAGGTATGTATCAGTGTTTGCCTCTCGTGATTGCTCGTACGCGGGGAGGCTATTAGGTGGTCGAAGTAATCTATTCGTCTTCGCCATACCTACGTCTATCATTTGACAAATATGTGTGCTAGTGCAAGTGATTCTCGGGTAGGTAGACAGCTAGCTGCCTTATGCTGTACGCGTAAGGTATCTCATACAGCAAATATGAAGAGTATTGTTGAACGGACTGAGCGGCACTGCAGGTGAGTAAACTGTACCCCTTAGGTAAAGCTTCACTGGCTCGGCACCCATCTGCCTCCAGCTCTTTAGTGTGCTTATAATGGCCAGTGCCGATGGGGGATTTACAAAGGGAAGAAAATGCGAAGCAAATCAAGAAAATACGTGCAGTATGCACGACAACCCTCACTAAATCCAAGAAACCAAGGGCCACAAGGGGAAGAGGGTTCATCCCAGGATCCCCAGGCATGAAAAGAAAGTCGAGTCTGTGGCTGTCGAAAACTTCTGGTGGGCAAGGCGGGCCGGGAGCGGAGTGCAACGTTCTCCTTGAGCCAATAGAAGGACGACCTACCGGGTGCAGGGAGCGCGTGCTGCAAATAGAGGGATGTCTAGTGCTTGGCTGACCTGTTTGTTGCTTTGCCCTGACAGCCCGGCTTGGTTAGGTAGTAGGGATGTGGTGTTGTGATATTGTGGGATCTGTGGATGTTGATGAGTTGTCTCCTCTGGTCTTGTCAGTTTGGATCCCATCATCTCATAAGGGTTGGTGGGGATGAAGTGATGAAGAGATACCAGTTGGGTACCGGGGTATGCAACATATGATGGTGAATCGGATGGGTCGGCCGTGAAGGAGAAGACGCGAGGTTCACTCGATGACAGCACTCGTCGGATTGGCTCGGCACTCATGGCACTATGATGATACGGGTTAAAGAAGAAAAAAGGTACCACGCGTTACATGGTGCTACTATTGGCTGGCTGGAGTTGCTCGCAGCTGGCCTCGCAGCAAGAACAGTGAATGAGGTATGCCGACCGGAATGGAAGCAGGCATATATTGGCGGACGGCTAATCTTTTCCATGTACGTACTGTAGGTTGATAGATAGACTGGCTGGCTGGACGATTAATTCAAGATTATGCGCCATCGGGATAAGGAAGATCCAATCTACTCGGTCATCTTTGACCTACGTGACAGATCACAAATGCTGGCGATTGGCGTCATCCACTATCGAGCTCCTCTTCATGTCGTATTCCCAGCAGAGTGATCGCTTTCGATAACATGTCCCTTCTCGTGTCCAATTGCAAGACCTAAGACGAGACGGAGAAAATATGGGTTATTTGCGAGCTTGAGCCACCGTTGGCTTGTGCCATGGGCCACTGCACTAGCTGGCCGTCTTGGCGTAGCACCTATCGCGAAGTTTTCTGCACTTTTCCGTTGGACTAGCTCATGTTGGTGTATACACGCGCAGAGGTAGAGAGGGGAAAATGGGGGAAGACAAGAGGCCCTGTGTTGAGCGTAAGACTATGCGATCTCCGTTGTGTGTCGCCGGGACTATGTTTGAATATATGACTAAGTCGAATACCTATGATGACGGGTTCATGACGGGTTCATGACGGGTCCGGTTGTCCTTTTGAGGGGTCAGATGCCAGCGGGACGGTCGAGGAATCTCGAGGACCTTGCATATAGCCAGCCCTATATGATAATAGAAGACGTTAATACGCCGCGAAATTCTCCACCTAGGACTAGCAACTAGCTCATGAGTTTTGTGAGAGGAGGAATGAACTGTCAACGACTCAGGATCCATCTCGCTGGTATCGTAGTGTACTCCGTTGTAATATCCTTGTGCGCTGTGGTAAGTAGTATCTGGCAGATCGTACAGCAGAACGAATAGACAGACGCTGCTAGTGTTGTGCAATTCTATACACATAGAAATCACGACATGGCCTGGTAGTAGCATGTCCACCGCCCAACCCTCCGAAAAAAGACGGCCCCAAAGCGGAAGTGGGGGAAAGCCAAAGACGACCAACGGAAACATAACGGGAAAACCGAAAAAAAAAAAGATCTCCTAGGAAAAACGCGGTCAAGTGGTGCGCAAGGTCCCAGCTTTATTATGACCAATAGCCAATCTTACCAAAGAGATGATCGGTCCGTTACTGGTAAATCCGGGGAGAGCTATAGCTTCGAAGGATTGGCCTGGGACCCCCTTGTCCGCAACAGACAGCATTGTCCGAGAAAAGTTGCTGACTCGGAAACAAACCACTCCCAGAGCCGCTTCTTACCGCCTCATGATCGTCGGTCCCATAGATGCCCGTAACGGTTGATAGCTCGTTATGATCTGATCAAGGCACATCCGCTATCATCGAAATGGTGTGGATATGTGCTGTACCCCGGTAAGTCCCTGTGGGGATAGTTTCAATGTCTCAGTAAACAGAGCTGCCGGTTTGCTGGTACGGTTACAGGTCACAAGTGGAAGAGATGGTACGAGCTCTGCAGCTCGCGTATCACCGTACCTGCAGATTCCTCCCAACCAACGCTGCCACCAATGATGACGAGACTATCCCCCGACGAGTTTCGGTACCGACCAGCAGTCGCAGTGCTTTGTAGTTGCTCCTTTAGGCCCAGATGATGATTATCACGAGGCCTAGAGATGGCCCATGTTGCTGTACAGTACTGTACATACGTAGTAGTGGCGTACATGTTGTGTCATTAAAACAAAGCCCAAGACTCGAAACCCCTTTCAACAGGGTTGGTAAGGCGCCAATGAGCTTGCTGACTTGGTTGGCCAACTCACAACCCGCGTAAACCGTGCTGGTCTAACTAAGAACTCTGTAGCCGTGTGTTGCATCTTGGATAGCGACTGGTCCAGATGATTACATCTCGTTCAATCACAAATCTAGAATTGTCTTGGCGCCGTGGGACATATGGTCACCACACGCGCGCATTGGACTAACCGCAGAGTAGTAGACATTCGGCCCCATGTATTCATGATCCCACGGCGATGTTTGCTAACCTAGGCAATTCAGTCCCATGGTTTAATTTGGGTTGGTTTCCTTTTTTTTCCCGAGTATATCTTGATCGAAATATAAGCATAATTTAATCTGGATGCGATGAAAGGGTGATGTTGAGGTTATTCCAAGCCATTCAAAAGAAGGCCGTTTTCGGGCCATCTGCTCGAACCAGTAGCAGTATAATCGTCACACAGGGTGGGAGGCTCTGGTCGTCAGCCGCATATATGTTAGGGGCATGACGGACTCCGGGTCCTACCAGCTGAATGCCTCAACATCTACTCATCGTTCAGCGCTACGCCCAGGCTTTCTTTTTGTCAGTAGAATAGGTGACTTCATCTCACACCGTATTTTCAGCTCTAGGCAAACCCGTTAGTAACCTCATAAGAATGATCCCTTCGCTCACATGCACGTTTCGACATCTCTGATGTTGTCGCACCATACGAACGTCCCTGTGGGGGCCTAGGATGGCCACCCTTATCGTCAAAAAGTAGCGAAATGGCTGCGCACTTGTGGCCAGTCTAGTCTAACTAAGAGCTAGAAGTGCTTAAGTCCTAGATAGTTTACTTATCCACCATCCCCTCTCATGACCTTGCTGATAACGAAGACTATCTCTTACGCCAGCTAGAGAATCAGACTTTGGTATGGCCCATTGATGCGGACGGCTTGCATCGCTGCCATGTCCTTGTTGAGACATCATCACCATCGTCATCGTCACGAATGGCGCCTGCATTCTCACTTGTGCTGCCGTGCCACTGTGGCTTTTCCCTCCTCCACGCTAGTGTCGGGCCTCGCATGGCGTCGTGTTATGTATCCTTCATCTCTTGTACTACTGACGAACATCCCGACTTGGGCATAGCGTTGCGGTTTTCTCAGTACAGCTCGTACAAGGAGTACTCCTCTTCGTAATCGACGCACGGTTACTCAACCAACGATAGTGTCTGTTAACATGATGTCGCTACCATGGTGTTTGCTTGTTTGTGTCGTGCTCTCGCTCTCATGCTTGAATACGCCCCGGGTGTGGCAGTTGCCGGGACCGACTTCTACGTAGTGCACGACTCAGTAGTAGGATGGTTTTAGGTTGTTAACCCAGTCGGGTCAGCTCGTACCGCCGTCTCGCGTCGATGCGGGACGGTTTTGTTTGTAGGCCGTCGACATCCGACTTTAGTGGGTGGCATGCCGAGAGGGTCTGACGACCGAAGAAAACGGGGGCTAAAGAAAGCGAACTACGTTCCTTTGCTCGTCTCTTCTGTGTACCAATGGATTGATAGACAGGCACTGATGCGGAGAAAGCGATAGTGTACATGCTGCATAGCATGGTACCTATGCGAGGTCTCGCAATGTTTTGGAACTCGTGGTGAGACGAGATGGCCACGATGACATCGCCATTGGCGGCGAATTTACCCTTACCCACAACGACCTGACAGGCGTGGGTGTTGGCATACGTCGCCAGCACCAATAGTCCGGGGAAGAGAACGATCTGGGGTGGGTCGTAATACGGCGAAGGATCGAGTTCGGGAATACCTTGGCGATACTTGGTACATAAGTGGCCCCGAGTTGGAGTGGCTCGCGGAGATGATAGATCACATAGAGATGGGAGGTGAGCGAAGTCGACAGAGCCGAAGTCGAGGCAGGGCGGCAGGGCGGCGGGGCGGCAGGGCGGGCAAGCTCGGATTCTTCTGACAGCCAGCCAGCCAGTCGATCGATGGCGATGATGTTGCTTACTCGACATGCAACTAGACAGCGTATGGTTGTTCGTGGTCTCCGTACTGTACTGTACAACTTGCAGGCGGGCGATGCTGGGAGCCAGTGCTCTGCTGTGCCGTGCCGCGCTAGAACATCTGACCTCGGCCCTATCCCGACGCGGGAAACAGATTCGTCAAGTTGGACAGACGCCATATTTTACGAATGCGTATGAGACGTGTATGCAGTGGCTGGGTATTATACAGTATAGATATTGGGAGTGGTAGTGGTAGTGGTGGTGGTGGCGGAGACTTTTTCAGCTGTTGGAGCGAATCTATTCCCTTTGGCGTCGGGTGCTGCGTGTAAGAATACTGGCGATGGGAAATGATGGTGGGTGATGGATGTTGCATGGGTGCTGGGGGATCTCAAGCCGAAGGTGCAGTTTTACACTAGAAGCTCTGAGCTCCAAGCACAGACGTTGCAACTGCGCAACTGCAAGTTACACTATTTATTTAGTATGGCGCCCGCCAGTGGGTCTACTTGGTGTCGATTACAGTGAATTCCCGTAGGCGCTGCAGTATTGTAGCTCGGAAGTACCCATACTTGTACTGTACGGACCAGGCACTAACTACCCTTAGGATAGTCCTCTAGGGGACGGCATGGGACTCCCGATAACAATTGCATCTCTCGAGATACTAATTAGAAATTAGCGACCTTGACTTAGGCTGTCTTTAGTGATTAGCATACTTGACTAAGGTTGCAGAACTAGGCCAGGTACCTAAGTACATTGACAACAGTTGCCGCTATCCAGGTGTACAATTGATGCCGCCGGCCGGCCATATTACTTACATCTACTATACCTTGCATGTACATGTAGAAAACCTGTAACGACTTAGCCTGCCTTGTTTCTGTGTCTGATAGCCTCTGCTCTGATCCAACGGCCGATATACATACCCGAGGTATACCTCAATATTACACAGCAATGTATATTCGTGTATACTACCTCAGCACTACGTGTAATAATCGTTGACAGATTTCCACCGGCTCCCGACTTCTTTTAGACAAAAGCCCGCCCAGTTACCAAATCTTTGGATCCCCTCCCGTCTTTCTCTCTTCCTTCCTTCTTCCTCTCTCTCCCTCCCTCCCCTCTCACTCTCTACAACCCCTCTCTTTTCTTTTTCTTTCGCGTCTTTCCTAATTCTCTCTCTTCCTTGCTGCTGGGTCCAGCTCCAAAGGGAAAGAAAGGAGGAATAGAAAAAGAAAAAAAAAGAAGAAGAGAGAAATAACATAATCTCCTAATTTTGCACGTAATTGGGCCATCGTCGACATCGCCAACAGCACTTACGCACGTACCTATCTTCCTGCCTACTAGTCTCCAGGGCTCTCGCTTTCATGACCCGAAGCTTCCAATCCCGGGGTCAAGGTCTGGCTCAGGTACAGACGAGGACGCAGACACAGGCATGTTCCAGCCGCAACCCACGCCGTTCGCCGCATTCGCTTCCTACGGAATCGACGTAGCCAACGCAGAGATCCCCGAGTATACCTTTCAGCCCACGCCGCTGGGTCAATTCGTTGGAGGACATGCTGGGGGTGATGCCGGAGCAGCAAATGCAGGTGTAAGAGGCGGACCAACAGCTGCTGACGTTTTCGCCTCGCCCATTTTCCAGACCCAAAGTCAGAGCCAGAGTCTCAACACCACTAACAACAATAACAATAACGCTCTTCCTTACAACTCGATACCCCGCCACCACCACCAGCACCAACACCAACACCCATACCCGCACCAGCACCCGCACCCGCACCAACATCAACACCAGCTCCAACACCACAGCAGTCGCAACCACCGCCACCGCCGCCGAGTCAAGATGGAGCCGCAGAGCGATCTCGCCTTGCAGGAAGCGGCCGCGAGGGAATACAAACCACAGCTACAGGTAAATAAATAAATGAAACCACCATCTCGTTCTCGTTCCCTGCCCCACGGGGTAGTATTTCAATCCCAGATAAGATCAAATCATTGACGCCACCTGCAAACCCTCTAGGGTCCCCTCGTTGGAGACAAAAAGTCAAGCCATGCGATTACGGAGGAGTATGCCAAAGCAGATCCCACCTACGTCGCCAAAACCATGGTCAGTCCGCGACAAGACCCGTCACCCACCGAGATAATATCGCGGTTCGGCGCAATTGACACGCCATCTTTATCTTAGGCCTTACCCCAGACGTACTCCCACTATCGACCGATCCAAGGCGACGGCAATTGTGGCTGGCGAGGTGAGTTTCCGGCCTGTTCTGCTTTCGCGCCCGTGTTCCCTCTGCTGTGATACCCCGCAGTCCCCTTGGCTGCCGGCCGTGTTTCTACGCATGGGTGGAGGTATGGGTATGGGTATGGGTATGGGTATGGGTGTGTCGTCCATCCGGCGTCAGCGCCTGTGATTGACTGGCATACGTGACGACCTCAACGTCGCAATATCCTGTCGATATTGCCAACACTACCCTCCTCCCACCCGTCTCCCTGCTTCTTCTACCGCGTTCTGGCCTGCTAACCCGGCATTTCTCGTTGCATTCTAGCCATCGCGTTCGCTTACTTCGAAACCCTGGTACGATATGGCGACGTAAATCAAGTCCAAGGCGAATTGGCCCGACTGACCGGCCTGAACGACTACATCGAGAAAGTCGGCGAACAGGACCGGTGGCTGTTCGAGGATATGGTGGCTGAGTCGTTCGAGCTGCTGGAGCAGATCATTGCGGCAATGTCCAGCGGCCATAACCCCATGAACGTGCTCATGGACAAGTTCAACGACCCCGCGGCTTCGCAATCCCTCGTCTACCATCAGCGCCTGCTTGCCTCTTCGTGGTTGAAGGGCAACTTTCCCCAGTATGCGCCGTGGATAGCCGGTGACGTTGAGAATTACATCCAGGACACCATAATGCCTGTCGACAGAGAAATAGACCACATATGCCTGGTCCTCCTAAGCGACGTGCTACTGAAGCCCGCGAACATGGTGCTTGAGATCGCCTATCTCGACCGAAGCCAAGGTAGCGAGGTCAATGTGCACCGCATGCCCGACGAGGCCAATGGTCAAGACCCGTCAACCCTAGGACCCATCATCTACCTGCTGTACCGGCCTGGCCATTATGACATCCTATACCGCGACCCTCAGATCCCAATGCCGCCGATCCCGACCGGCCCAATATCCCTCCAGATCAACCGCGCAACATCTTTCACCCATCACCACAGCATTCAGGACACAGCACCCTCGTTCGCCACCTTCTCCAATATGGATCTGAGCACCCTGGCCATGATTCCCACCTTCGATGCTGCAGGCCTCTCTCCATTGTCATCTCCACCAGCAGGCTCGTCTCCCATGACGGATCCGTACGCCCCTTCACCATCGTCGCCATGGATTTCTCAGCACTTCCCAGAGAGCATGCCGCCGCCGCCGCCGCCACCACCACAACAACAGGCACAGCCAAGCCCACCGCAACAGCCCGCCACGCCATTAACAACACATCCTCTTCGCTTTAGCAAATACAACTTTCCCCATCTGCCAGAGATGGTGGAGAACAACTCATCTTACGAACCCGCGTTCACAACAAACACGTTTAAAAACAGCCATTTTAATGTGGCACACTACAACAACACGAATTTTCAGCCGGAGATGTACAGGCCGGAGGCCGACGACGAGATACCCAGTGGCAGAGGCGGGGGCCGAAAACGAAGCAGCGAGCATTGCGCGGTTACCAAAAAGGAGAGTAGGGGATAGAGGTGTCTTTCTTAGCTCTTGCTGATCGCATTTCTCGGTTAGGGGTGGCGCGGCAACAATTTACATTTTCTATGCGTATGGCGTTACTGGACAATCATGGGCTCAGCGAATGCTAGATTCGTCATAGTCCCATGCGATTATTACCACCACGACGGAATAATGAAATTTCAGTTCAAGGCAGCATGAAAAGCTGGATGACTGCGGGAGAATACTGTTTTGAACCAGGACTTAATGGGTACCCGGAAGTGGATCATCAGGAGACAGCAAATTGGACCTGCACATTATTCTCAGGGGGTTTAGTAGGCAAGCAGAGTTGAACACAGAAGCTAGGTTATATTTAGTCGCGGAAAAAATGAAAACCCTGGCTCTCTCCTCTATTGCACGATAGCGTGATTTTACAGTATCTGGCAAAACGTGAATGCCCCTTATACCTAGGAGGAAGATCTTGACAATATTAGCAGTCTATTATATCTGAAGCCACAGGGGGGATACATCCCCTCCTCTGTCTTTGTAATACTGCCGGAGAAAGAGAAAAAACCCCTTGCCCAACCACTCAGGTTCATGTTTAGTACTTAGGTACCGTCATCGTACTTACCTACACATACGGATTCCCCCTTTCTCAGTGCACCTATCGAAGATGTGTAAATGTATGGCGATAGGGAGGGCGGAGTATGAGCAATGCGGGGGAATAACCTGGTCCACTTTTTGGTTCTTTCATGTTCTATTCCTCTTTTCTTTGCTTCCCCCCCCCCCCCCCCCCCCCCCTTCTTTTCTTCGTTTTGCTTAGTTTCC